>APFE030468697.1:0-62753 GCA_000404065.3 Pinus taeda
GAGAGTGACTTGGTGTGGTGGTTGCCATCAAGTCCAAAGGGGGAGATTGTTGGCATTATGGCTAAAGTGTTGTCCTTGATGGCAACCCATTCAGGTGATAGATCACAAGTCAGCAGCATAGATTGATGATCAGCTATCAAATAATGAAGAAATTAAGAAGTACGTAGGAAAACAGTTCAGAAGATGCGTACCCGCAGGTACACCGTGAAGGGACCGCGGCCAGACACGCAGGTCAGCCGTTCAGGAGGTGCGTACCCCCAGTGCACTCACTTCAAGGCAAAGAAAAGCACACGTGGGGTTTCTTATGTTTAATCTTCGGTATTTAGCCGACGGTATTTGTGTTAATATGGTTTTGGCTCGTGGTATTGATCCATGATTTTAGGAAGAGCTTGCCTATATAAGAGGAAGGAGATCATTTGGCTTGAGTATGCTTTTGGGTTATAGGAGAATCATGAGAACGACAAGTCGGATCTACTAATGGGTTGATATCTCCTCGGTGCATGTTCAGATCTGTAGATCTGATATTCTGGGTTATTCTTGAAGTCTTGAAATTATCTATATCTGTAGGTACGCAAGTACAATGAAAGAAAAGTGCGGAGATACGTAGGCACATAAGCGCTGCAGGTGCGCAGATACGCAGTCCCAGAAGCGCTACAGATGCGGAGGGGCGTAGGCAGTTCATTGGACACAGAGCGCATGTACGCAGGAAGTCTGTGAGGCAGAGTGCGCACGTACGCAAGAAAGCAGTTGGAAACAGTGCGTACTTATACGCAGTTGTTATATGGGTGAAGTTGCATACTTCTCATGAAATCTACTTAGCTATCCATGTTTATCATTGCTGTGTTTTGGGTATTGAAGTGATGTCTGGTTTCTGGTATTATGATCTGATAACAATGGTCTGAGAAGTGATTGATTATGTTCTTAATGACTCATCTTTATGTGATCTGATCTGATTGTATATGTATTGATCTAGTGATTGGGTGATTCAGAAGGTTGTTTGATTACGAGCTTCAGTGTATCTAGTATGAAAAATGATGAAACATGGTACCTGGAGGAGAGAAGATTGTAGGCCGGCCCCTACGTACTAGTACTTAAGCTAGTACAAGAGCAAAGGGGGTTATAGCTCCCTTCCAGGAGAGACTGGAAAACGAGAGAGAGTTGTAGCTCTCTACAGGGTGCAACCTGCGTACTGGTAAAGGACTGGACCAGTACAAAAACATTGTAAAAGAAGTTTCTAATTGAAAGAATATAGAAACATATTGCAGCAGGTGGTTTTCACCCACATTGGGTTTCCACCTTATATCTGGTCTTCTTTTGTGTGACTATATGTTTTGCTTGTTTCATGCTCATTATCATATACAAGTTAATGATCAATAAATTAATGAAGGCATATTGAAAATAATTTGATAATACTGATTCACCCCCCCCTCTCAGTATTATTTCCCAACAATTGTACAAAGCCGGTCCTTTTTGAAGAGCTTGAATCGACTTGAAGAAAAGATCCATCAGAAGGCTAATCCAGAAAAAGAGGCACATATCAGGCCACATCTTTGACGGGGAGCAACTTTACCCCACTGGAAGATAAGAACCACAGCATATCTACAATCACTTGGAGCAGAAGTTTGGGGAATCGTAGAAAGTGGATACAATTTCCCATCACCAGTTCCTACAGATGCAGCCGAGAAAAAGAAATATGAGCTCAATGCCAAAGCTGTTACTGTCTTATTGGGAAGTTTGACACAATCAGAATTTATGAAGATCATGCATTACAAATTAGCTAAGGAAATATGGGACCAAATCATTCTAAGCTACGAAGGAGATGAACATGTAAAAAGAGCAAAGCTTCAAACTCTTAGAATCCGGTATGAAAATCTTAAGATGCATAGTAATGAAAGCATAGCTAATTACTTCTTGTGTATGGATGAAATTATAAATCATATGAGGGACTTGGGTGAAGAATTTAAGGAAGTTGTCTTAGTTGAAAAGGTTTTGAGATCCATGTCTGCTAAATTTGATTCCAAAGTGTCTGCCATAGAAGAAAAGGAGAATCTACAGAAAATCACCATGTCACAGCTTCACAGAATCTTAACTGCTTTTGAGATGCGAAAAGAAGGACCATCAGAAGCTGCATTCGAAGCATCAGGATACATGTCAGAGGAAGAAAAGAAGGTAAATTTTGTCAAGAATCTTGAACGGGGAACTGTAGATTCAAAGGTAAGCTACCTTTCAAATGCTTTTCATGTGGTAGAGTTGGTCACTATGCTGCTAGATGCCCTCATAACAAAGGAAATATGTCGGAAGAAGGTAATAGAAGCTATTACACCCATGTTAAAAGTAATGACTCATTCAATTATAGCGAAGACATTAGAAGTCTCATGGCATATGATAAAAGGAATGTAGAAACTGAAGAAGTTACCAAATTAAACGAACAATTGGAGACAGTAACCAGGGTAAGGGAGAAATTGCAGGATATAGTAAAAGATCAGAGCATAACTATTCAGAGTCTTGAATCAAAGATTTTCTCTCTAAAAGAAGATATTGAAAAATCAAAGGAGCAGAACATAGAAGCTCTTGAACATGAAGTGATCAAATTGAAGCAACAAGTGGAAGAAGGAAGAAAAGCTGAAGAAGACCTAAGGAAGCAGTATCTGAAAAAGGAAGAACAACATCAGGTTGAGGTCAATATCTTAAAATGTGAATCTAGTTCACAAGGTGGGGCAAGGAACTCCAAAGAGAAATCTAAAATGATCAACAAGGAGTTGAGAGGTCATCCCCATCAACAATCAAGGAACGAGATTCTTCAAAGGAAATCTTTTACTCCTCCACTGAATAATTTTGAATGCTATGTATGTCATAATCTTGTCATGGCAGCCGATGTAGAAGTTAGAATGGTTCAAGATTTTCACTTCCCAAGTTACTTCAGAGGATATTGCTTTACTCAATGCATATGGACACAAAGCAATTGATTGCAATAGAAGGAACATGAAATATGTAAGATGTTATTCATGCAACAAACTTGGAAATAAAGCAAGGGAATGCAAGAGAAAATTTCAAAGTTCAAAACAAGAGGACCATACATCATCACAGTTTCAGAAGACAAAATTAGAGACAGAAAGGTGTGACATAACTCAGTTAGCTGACATAACAAACACAGGGGATACTGAAAGTGAAGAAATTCAGTATTCCATCTTGCATACGCTGATATAATGAAGATAAGCCGCGTATATACGCGAGTTACAGGCTACAGAGTCACGTATATGGAGATCAGGAGAAAGGGAAATAGAACAGACTCAGGGAAAGGTTCGGTCATGATAAGAGATGGTTGGCACTGGCTCAGGGGGAGCATATACTTCAAATAATGCATTGTTGGCATTATGTTTAGAAGTTGATGATGATGCTTATGTAGCTAAATGATACATCCTGTCGGTTGATAAAAGGAATGGTATTGCGTTTAGATGCTGATGCTTATGGTACAGATCATATATGATGAATGATAGTCATGTTTTTGAATGAAGTGCTAGTCCTAAATCTTTCATTTGCTCAGGGGGAGCATGGATGGATTGATACATCTTGGCATATACAAAGGGGGAGCTCATTCAGAGATTTCAGCAGGTACTCAGGGGCAGTATGGACAGCAGAAGGATTACCAAGGAAGAGAATATCTTGGTCCGCCCTTTGCCCTTGATGTCAAAGGGGGAGAGTGACTTGGTGTGGTGGTTGCCATCAAGTCCAAAGGGGGAGATTGTTGGCATTATGGCTAAAGTGTTGTCCTTGATGGCAACCCATTCAGGTGATAGATCACAAGTCAGCAACAGAGATTGATGATCAGCTATCAAATAATGAAGAAATTAAGAAGTACGCAGGAGAACAGTTCAGAAGATGCATACCCGCAAGTACACTGTGAAGGGACCGTGGCCAGACACGCAGGTCAGCCGTTCAGGAGGTGCGTACCCCCAGTGCACTCACTTCAAGGCAGAGAAAAGCACACATGGGGTTTCTTATGTTTAATCTTCGGTATTTAGCTGACGGTATTTGTGTTATTATGGTTTTGGCTCATGGTATTGATCCATGATTTTAGGAAGAGCTTGCCTATATAAGAGGAAGGATATCATTTGGCTTGAGTATGCTTTTGGGTTATAGGAGAATCATGAGAACGACAAGTCGGATCTACTAATGGGTTGATATCTCCTCGGCGCATGTTCAGATCTGTAGATCTGACAGTCTGGGTTATTCTTGAAGTCTTGAAATTATCTATATCTACAGGTACGCAAGTACAGTGAAAGAAAAGTGCGGAGATACGCAGGCACAGAAGCGCTGCAGGTGCACAGATACGCAGTCCTAGAAGCGCTACAGATGCGGAGGGGCACAGGCAGTTCATTGGACACAGAGCGCATGTACGCAGGAAGTCTGTGAGGCAGAGTGCACACGTACGCAGGAAAGCAGTTGGAAACAGTGCGTACTTATACGCAGCTGTTATATGGGTGAAGCTGCGTACTTCTCATGAAATCTACTTAGCTATCCATGTTTATCATTGCTGTGTTCTGGGTATTGAAGTGATGTTTGGTTTCTGGTATTATGATCTGATAACAGCGGTCTGAGAAGTGATTGATTATGTTCTTAATGACTCATCTTTATGTGATCTGATCTGATTGTATATGTATTGATCTAGTGATTGGGTGATTCAGAAGTTTGTTTGATTATGAGCTTCAGTGTATCCAGTATGAAAATTGATGAAATGTGGTACCTGGAGGAGAGAAGATTGTAGGCTGGCGCCTACGTACTAGTACTTAAGCTAGTACAAGAGCAAAGGGGGTTGTAGCTCCCTTCCAGGAGAGACTGGAAAAATGAGAGAGAGTTGTAGCTCTCTGCAGGTTGCAGCCTGCGTACTGGTAAAGGACTGCACCAGTACAAGACCATTGTAAAAGGAGTTTCTAATGAAAGAAGATAGAGACATATTGCAGCAGGTGGTTTTCACCCACATTGGGTTTCCACCTTATATCTGGTGTTCATGTGTGTGGCTTATGTGTGATGATCTGTTCTATTTTACTGCACCTGTTTACTGTTAATATGGTTGATAATGTTCTAATGCACTCATTAAGGATCAACTAACTGAATCATAAGAAGTCGTGGAAGTAGCATATATGAATTTGAATATGGAAATGAAATTTTTTTATTGATGTGATAATACTGATTCACCCCCCCTCTCAGTATTCTTTCCAACAGATATGATTTCTTATTGTCTGCAATTGCATAAATCCGAGGAATGCTATGACCAACATCCGCAACTGTCCATGCTTCCTGAACGCTATAGATCTGAGGCCTGCCACCCTGGTACAATGAACAACCCTTCTTGCAATAATCTTTGCCATATCCAACTGCAATGGTCCCCTATCATCACCTATGTTCTGTTGCGACCCATGTCCCTTCTCAACTACATTGAACTTCTTGTAAGGAGTAACATTTTCTTTCTCACCTGTATCCTGAGGTCTTCCCCGCTTTGGTGTCCAATTCCCTTTAAATTTCTCATTTCCCTTCAAATCACGCTTAGGTTCAACTTTAGGCTTTAATTGATCATAACAATTCTTCAACTTCCGGATGGCCTCCTCCAACGATCTAGGCTCATCAAACTCAATGTGGTCTCTATATTCTACTAGAAACCCAATGATGAATCTTGGAATCTTATCCTTCTCATCCTTGAGGTAAGGCACATACCTCAACAGTTCCATGAACCTGCTAGTATACTTATCATCTATCATAGAACCCATCTGCAACTCAAAAACTCCTTATCTTTGTCATCATAGTACCTCTCTGATAGAAAGTTCTTCTTGAAGAGTCTCTCGAACTCATTCCAAATCAACTCTTCTACTCTAATACCCTTGACATTATTCACATCTTCCCACCAAATATATACTTTCCCTTTAAGATTAAAGGTGGTTACTTTGGCTTTCATTTTCTCTCAGTAGTTATGCAATCTAAAGAATTTCTTCATCCTAAGCAACCATGCCTCTGCATCTTCTGACTTCTTCATCTCTCCATCGAATGTAGGAGGCTTGACTTTCTTTGACTCCTCAGGCATGTACTCACTCCTCCTATAAGTATGATGATGGCAATCATGGTGGTAATGTCTCCTGGATAAGGAACTAGAATGATATCCATACATATCAGTCCTCATGTCAAGTGTATTCAGTGATCTGTCATCTTTGACTATATCCCCTTTATCCAACCTGTATCTGGACCGAGACTTGCTACTATAGGCTCCATTATTTTTCTCTTCCTACTCTTGATTGATCCTCAATTGTCCCTATCTCTTCAAATCTGACAAGCTCTAAAGAATCACTGCATTGACTTATTCATGCTTTTCCTAAGCCCTTGCAAGTCTTTCATGAGCCTCAACCAGCTAGTCATTGTCTACTTTTCAACTTCTGATCTCTGCCCTCAAACTCCTCAATACATCTGCTATACCAGGAGTATATTGATCTCCTTGTAGTCCAATTGATCTATAGGGAGAGCCATGGGAACTATAGTCTACCATTTTTCTCATCATCTTTGATTCTCCTCTTCCTGCAAGTAGGCCATGTCAGATAAACCAAATATATACCAAAATCAAAACCATACCTCATTGACGTTCAGGGGAGGCTTATTTCATCTGCAAATCAGTCCACATTATCATGATACATATATAATGATAATCATATTAATATAACAACGTCATGCATGACGATACCAACTATATACCATGATCCCATGCATGACAACTATAACCTTGACAACATCAGATTTTACGTAAAGAGAACGCAACCCACTCTAATACCACCATGTAACCGCCTCCTCTGACATTTACCCACTTTCACTAGTTTTCCTAGGGTAAACATGAGTTGAGGGTCACTATGATAAAACTCAACCTCGTATATGACCTTAAATAAATGGAGTGGACAACTTAAGACCTTATTGATTTCCCTCAGGTGTTATAGTGCTTTCACGAGCTACCCAACCCCTCCAAGTGTCCAACCCTTGAGCTAACTCTCTTTTTTACTGACCTAGGCTCTCAATCGCTCCCTTGACAAGGCATCTAAGCGAATTTAACCTCCAGTCGCCCCCATACGCCTTATTCCCAGCAACTATGGACTTTTCTACCCCGAATTCTAAGCCACTTTTTCAGGGATAGAACTCAGGCCTCTGCCCAGAACTCAATGAAACTTCTAGAAATGATGAATAACATACAAACAAAGCTTTTAAACCAAGAAATTGAATAAGGACTTGACCTGACCTCTCCCAACGAAGACAGGCATTTCGTCAAACACATGGTAAAACATGTAACCTACATGTCATGAATGGATATCTAAACATCGGGATTTGAAACTTATATGAGGTTTAACAAGAAGGACCAATGACTTCTCACAATAGTTTTCATCAAGACCAATTAATTCATGAATTCATTAACCAGACATTCATTAATTAAAATGTGATAAGAGACATACTTAAATCTGCCTTATAACCATAATTATAACCATGTAGATAACAATGATAAAATAACCACATAATACAAGTATGATTATTCATCAAAGACAAGAGAAACTTAGCTCTTAGTAACCAAATGCAAAATCCAACCAAGTCAAGGACTTCCACGTACCACCCGACCATATATTGGGTTGAACCAAATCTTTCTTTCATCCAATAAGGTTCCCCATTTTATTATGGATCAAGTACAAAATGGAGCATTTTTGTTTTACCACAATAAGTTGTTACAGACATAAATTTGATCTAAAGTAATCTTTTCCATAAAGTGCAACATGGTATACCATCTCTTCATAGGTGAGAGAAGTTTGAACATGGCTTTCCACCCTCTTAATAGGTGATGGATGTGTTCAAATGCTCATAAATATAAAGCATCTTAAAAGTTTTGGCTCCATGATGAAATTTTGAATCATTGTAAAGTGGAATGAAGATCTTATAAAGCAATGCTAATGGAAGATGGATAGATATATTTCACATGTTCAGTTCATATTTAAGTTTACAATATCATATAAATTGGGGAGAAGAGGAAAAGATGGGAATAATGATCCATTGCTAAACAAATTGCATCAAGGCACTGAGTGGTTGGTGCAATTCAAGAGGTAATGTGTTGCTTTATTGTATATGATATTTTCACAATTAATTCAATGCAATATCTGCACATCTAGGATATCATGTAATATTGGTCCAATTAACTTGTTAGTATAACAACACAAAACACTAACTTTAGAATGATATAATAGATACTAAATTATTTTCTTGAAATTTGCAAATCAAATAGTGCACAACACAAACACAACCATGCTATAAAACTCGTAAATCTTCCACATAAATCTTATAACAATGCACAACTCTAATACAACCATGCTTGAAAACTTCTAAATTTTTTCCAAACTAATCAAGACTATAACAAATCACCTCTTCCAAGATTGAAAATCTCAGAGATTGTTTTCTTTATTTATTGTATTAAATTTTGAAATTTGTTTCCAAAAACTAACTATTTGAATAATAATAATAATAATAATTAAAAATCATTTACATGCAAAATAAGTGTTGTTGAGCCCCAAGGGTTAGCCCAACTGGTCAAGTCAGTGCCTCGTCGTTCGTGAGGTCATGGGGTCAATTATCCCCGAAGCTTTTGGGGTCAGGTCTGTGATGGCCGAGGGGCAGGATCCTAGAGATCAACTTAGTTCTTACGTGGACGTACATAGCCGGCACCCACTGACCACGGGTGTCCGTGAGCCACACGATTAAAAAAAAAAGAGTGTTGTTGTTGGTTTTGGAGAGATGGTGTTTTTGAGGATCACTCATGTTTGTACTATCTACATAAGTTTGTCAAACATCGTTGTTGATCGTAGGTCAGCCTCTAATAGCATTGACAAGATAGGGTGTGGGATGATGCAAACGCGAGGATGAATCTTATTCGAGCTTATTGTGATCTACGCAGAAGGTAGAACCTCTAAGATCTGGAATGCAAAGGCATAGACAATGATAGATTTCGATTGCAGTGGCAAGTCTTTTCACGGGTTGGAAGGATTGTTCGAGGTTTTTATGGTTGAGCATGCACAGAACACAGGGATAGGTGGTGGCCATATGGTCTTAGAATATCACCTGAAATTTCTAAATGAATGGGTCTGGGAGATCTGGATTGTGACCCCACTCCAAAATTGATTGAAAGGGATTGATCTGCCTGCTTATGTGTCATGGGGGATTCTGCCAACATGTATACTGAAAAACCTGACCAGCTAGAATATGACCGCAATTTTAAGGGTTCCAATATGCAGTCTATCAGGCTAGATCTGGGATCTGGTTTGTCTTTGTTAGATCTGGCAGGGAGATAGGAGGGAAAAATTTTAGATCTTCATAAAAGACTTCTATGGGAAGACTTTCGTATTATTGTGAGAAATTTTCGGATGAAATTGTGTGGAAATTTTTATATCATGTCCAATGTTTTGGGTGGACTTTGCACTTAATTCGCAGGTCCTTAACGATGTGTGGATAGTCCACTTGAAACATTGGATGGTATATAAAATCCTCCAAAAAAATTCATTTCAAAATTTCTTGCAATATGAATATTTTTGGAAATATACACTCTTCCAAGACTTATGTCTCCTAGATCTAGGGTTTGGATCTAGTGGAAAACTTGAAGTAGACCATCCAAAACCATATTGGTATCTAGCAACGTTCTAAGTTTTGGAATATGAAGGTAAATTGTTAAGGGACTCTTCTCGGCTAGAAGATTATGATGTGGCAAAGGACTTTACCATAATATTAAATCTGAGAATGTGGGGAGGTTCTTCAGACTTCATAAACCCTATCCAAATCCTAGGATTGCTAATGAACCTATATTGTTCAAGGATACACTCAAAGGTAATATTGTCACTCAATTCAATCGGTCTCAAAATTTTCTAGGACCATACATTGTCGAGCAAATGGACAAGGTACCAACCATGGACATAAAAATCCCAGAGGTAAAATCTTACTTTACTGATCTACAATCCACAACATTAATATGTCAGTTTAACAATTTTTGGCCAAAACCAAAAGACTTGTATGAATGGGTGTACTCTTCTTGGACAAAAAAGCGTGATGTGTACTTGTGCTTAAAAGGCTTCTTCATAGTACATTTTGAGACAGAACAAGGTATAGAAAAAGTTATGGAGGGACCATGGTTTTGAGATAGAAACCTCATAATATAGGAAGACGAATAAGCTATTGGAAGAAGAATTGCTTGATAATATAGTGGAGATTCCTCTAGATGAAGGTGACGTAGAAGGTAACCCAAACACCTCTTTCCAAAATGTTGCAAGGTCTGTGCTGCATAAAATCATTTCTTGACCCAAGATACTACCATACATGGATTTGATACACTAGGAAGTAGGGCATGCAAACACATAAGACATATAATTTTTACTTGTCAACGACACAATTATGGGCTCCTTTCGTCTTAAAGACCTTCATGTTATATATAAGCTTCATGATCTCAAGTGTATATATAATGCTCAATCCCATAAAATGATGTTCTTTTCTCTATGTAGAAACCTCCACAACAAACTCCTAATGATGAAGATGATAAGAATCTAAACACTTTCCTATTTTCAGACACAATTATTACCAAGGATGTCGATATATTGTCATGGCATAATATGTATAAGTTATTCGAAGAAGAATTGCTTGATAATATAGTGGAGATTCCTCTAGATGAAGGTGACGTAGAAGGTAACCCAGACACCTCCTTCCAAAATGCTGCAAGGTTTGTGTTGCATAAAATCGTTGCATGACCCAAGATACTACCATACATGGATTTGATACACTAGGAAGTAAGGCATGCAAACACATAAGACAGATAAATTTTACTTGTCAACGACACAAATGTGGGCTCCTTTCGTCTTAAAGACCTTCATGTTATATATAAGCTTCACGATCTCAAGCGTATATATAATGCTCAATTTCAAGGCATTGCCGATAAAGTTCATGTCTCCTTACAGGGCCTCCTGAAAAGAGTTACCACTTAAAGCAATCAAAAGATGGGGTGCGATTGATGGGAATGAAACGAGAAAATTTAATGTGATGAAATGGAAAATTGTATGTCATGCCCCTAGAATTTGTAAAGTGTGTTTGTTATGTTCTCGAGGTAGGAGACGAGAGGAGAGAATTCCTCGATAAGAATTTGTCTACTACTGCGTAGAAGATTTGTTAAAGTATTTAAAGAAAGAAATTATTTTAACGTTTACGAGGTTAAAAATAGTCCTTGGGATAGATTACTTCTTCATATGCTTGATGTATTCGACCCTTTTTTTGTGAAGCCTCACAATAAATGCTCCCAGCGTCTCGACAAACCCCTGGCTAAATAGATTATCCCAAGAGCTAGTTGCTAGCGTATCTGCATAACTTTCCATGTTGTCTTTGAAGGCCTCACATTCTAAAATGAAATGCTTTTTTGTTTCCACTTTTCCGGAAGAACAAAAAATGCATACTCCTTCCTCCCACACTTCTTTTGGCATTTTCCAGCGTCTTGTTTCACAATAGAGTTTATGAGAATTAGTCCTTAACTGAGCAATAAGAATTTTGGCTCTCCAAGAGATATTGGCCTCTATGTATGCTTTTGGTTGATGACTATGAGTGGGATTAAACACTTCAATATAGTACTTCTTTTTTTTTACCTAGCTTCCTATCCCAAGTATGCTAGTGGAACTTATCCATAACAAAAGCTTTTATCTCTTTGTTGTTTATGGGACATGTGTTCAAGAAAATAAAAGGAAAGTTGGATTTTGATGGGATCTTAGAAAGTCACATCATGGGAGACGTGAAAAGGGGCTTTATTCAATGACGCCTTTAAGAATTAGCCATATTTTGTATTTTTGTAGCATTTTCAAAGTATTTAAGCATGAACTTTATACATGTGGATAAAAAGTCGATTTTTTACAAAGGGGAGATATATGACAAAGAAAATGCACTATGAAAAGGAAAAGTAGGAAATAAAGATTTATAAGGGTCCCCATTTTATTATGGATTAAGTACAAAATGGAAGATTGTTGTTTTACCACAATAGGTTGTTATAGACATTAAATTTGATCTAAGGCAATCTTTTCCATAAAGTGCAACATGGTGTACCAAAGTTTGAACATAACTTTCCACCCTCTTAATAGGTTATGGATTTGTTCAAATGCTCATAAATATAAAGCATCTTAAAAGTTTTGGTTCCATGATGAAAATTTGAATCATTGTAACGTGGAATGAAGATCATATAACGCAGTGCTAATGGAAGATGGATAGATATATTTCACATGTCTAGTTCATATTTAAGTTTACAATATCATATAAATTGGGGAGAATAATGATCTATTGCTAAACACATTGCGTCAAAGCACGTAGTGGTTGGTGCAATTCAGGAGGTGATATGTTGCTTTATTGTATATGATATTTTCACAATTAATTCAATGCAATCTTTGCACATCTCAGCTATCATACAATATTGGTCCAATCAACTTGTTAGTATAACAACACAAAACACTAGCTTTAGAATGATATAATAGATACTAAATTATTTTCCTGAAATTTGCAAATCAAAAAGTACACAACCATGCTCTAAAACTCATAAAATCTTCCACATAAATCTTATAATAATGCACAACTCCAATACAACCATGCTTGAAAACTTCTGAATTTTTTCAATACTAATCAAGACTAAAAGAAATCACCTCTTCCAAGATTGAAAATCTCACGGATTATTTTCTTTATTTATTGTATTAAATTTTGAAATTTGTTTCCAAAAACTAATTATTTAAACAAATAATAATAATAATAATAATAATTAAAAACCATTTACATACAAAATAAGTGTTGTTGTTGGTTTTGGATAGATGGTGATTCTGAGGATCACTAATGTTGTACTCTTTGCAGAAGTTTGTCAAACATCATCATTCACCGTAGGTCAGCATTGACAAGTTAGGGTGTGGGATGATGTGAACGCAAGAATGAATCTCATTCGAGCTTGTTGTGATCTACACAGAAGTTAGAGTCTCTAAGATCTGGAATGCAGAGGCACAGACAAAGATAGATTGTGATTGCAATGGCAAGTCTTTTCACGGGTTGGAAGGATTGTTCGAGGTTTTTATGGTTGAGCATGCACAGAACACAAGTACAGGTGGTGGCCATATGGTCTTAGAATATCACCTGAAATTTCTAAATGAATGGATCTAGGAGATCTGGATTGTGACCCCACTCCAAAATTGATTGAAAGGGACTGATCGGCTTCCTTATGTGTCATGGGGGATTCTGCCAGCATGCATACTAAAAAACCTGACCAGCTAGAATATGACCGCAGTTTTAAGGGTTCGTATATGTAGTCTATCGAGCTAGATCTGGGATTAGGTTGGTCTTTGTTAGATCTAGCAAGTGAGATGGGAGGGAAAATTTTCAAATCTTCATAAAATATTTTAATGGGAAGACTTTTGTCTTATTGTAAGAAATTTTTAGATGAAATTGTGTGGAAAATTTTATATTATGTCCAATGTTTTGTGTGGACTCTGCACTTAATTCTTGAGTCCCTGATGATGTGTGGAGAGTCCACCAGAAACGTTTGATGGGATATAAAATCCTCCACAAAATTTCATTTGAAAATTTCTTGCAATATGAATATTTTTGGAAATATACACTCTTCCAAGACCTATGTCTCCTAGATCTAGGGTTTGGATCTAGTGGAAAACTTGAAGCATACCATTCAGAACCATATTGGTATACTAGCAACGTTCTAAGTTTTGGAATATGAAGGTAAAGTGTTAAGGGACTCTTCTCGGCTAGAATATTATGATGTGGCAAAGGACTCTACTATAATATTAAATCTGAGAATGCGGGGAGGTTCTTCAGCCTTTAGAAACCCTAATTCAACTCCTAGGATTGCTAATGGACCTATATTGTTCAAGGATGCACTCAAAGGGAATATTGTCACTCAATTCAATCGGTCTCAAAATTTTCCAGGAACATACATTGTCGAGCAAATAGACAAGATACCAGTGATGGACATAAAAATCCCAGAGGTAAAATCTTACTTTGTTGATCTACAATCCACGACGTTAATATGTTAGTTTAATGATTTTTGGCCAAAACCAAAAAACTTGTACAAATATGTGTACTCTTCTTGGACAAAAAAGTGTGATTTGTACTTGTGCTCAAAAGGCTTCTTCATAGTACATTTTGAGACACAACAAGGTATGAAAAAAGTTATGAAGGAGGGACCATGGTTTTGGGGTAGAGTCAGGATTTTTATCACCCCATGGTTCCCAAAGTTTGATGTAATAAACATGGTGGTAACAATTATTTCGGTTTGGGTGAGGTTTCCAAGCCTCCCACTTTCTTTCTGGCACCATCAGGTCTTGGAGGACACTGGAAATATTTCAGGAAAATTCAAAAAATGACCTAGACAAAACTTCAAAATGTATCTTTACTTTTGCCAGAATATATGTAGAGATCGACCTTAGCAAAGTTCTTCCTGATCATCCTCTTATAAAACATGAAATCTTTCAGTGGACACAGGTGTTAGACTATAGTCTATGAGAATATGACTTTCAGATGTTGAATCTATTTCTAAACAGGTCACTTACAAAAATTCTTTTCCACAAGCGAAAAAGGTCCTAAAAAAGAAAAAGAGGCAAGCCCCTAAAAAACGAGGATGGCAGTTTCATGACAACTCAGAAGATGAAAAAGAAGAGCCCAAGGAAAATCATCCAAATTCAGAAACACGAACTCAACCTTCCAGCCAAACAAAAGTGGTGAGGGTGATAGGTCTGAATCTGTGGATGTTACCTAGAAGGTTACTAAATCAACAGAGATCATAGCACCAAAGTTGCACAAATGGGAATTACCCATGGAAAATGATTCAGGGGGCATACAGAGATATCATGTATTTGAGATCTCAAACTTATACAAAGACACCCCCCCAAAGTCAAATGGAAATCAACTAGAAATAGTAACAACTACTCCCAATCAAAGAGTTTGGCAAAATGTAGAGAAAAAGAAAGGAAAAAGGGGGAAGTTAAGTAAATTTTATCACACTTAGCCCCGTAAAATTTATGTAGTTTTTTTATAGTTTCTTCTTTTTATTATGCATTAGTCACCAGTGTAATATGATCGAATGCTTTCAAGCATTTGCAAAATGTAATGTTGTTCCTTGTTTTTCAGGTTGAATAAAATTATGAATTTTTCTTCAACAAAAAAAAAATATTATTGTTATTTTTGTTCTTGTTTTAAATGTGGTTCACGGACCCCAGAGATGGGTGACCGTTACATCTATTGAATCTTTATACCATACAAATCCACCCAAAGGGATCACTTCTTGTCAGCTCATCCACATACCCTGACCTTGAGGGTGTCGAGAGAATTGAACCTATGGCCGCTCAATAGCAAAGGTGCTTTAACGATGGGGACTTGGCCAATTGAGATAACCCTTGGGGATTCATATAACATTAATGTTATAAATGTTACGGTGACAAAAACTATCTAGATGTTATCATATAATATTTTTCAAATCAACATTTAGGCCAAGTTATTATAGTCCATCATCAAAGGTTTATCACATTAAAAATTTGAATCAACATCTTGGACCAAGCTATTGTGGTCCATCATCAAGATCCATCACATAACATTTTTTGAATCAACATTTGGACCAACTAATGTGTTACATCATCATATTTTTTCGAATCAATGTTCCAGACCAAGCTATTGTTGTTTGACATCAACATCTTGATGATGGACCAAGCTAAGATGATGGACCACATTAACTTGGTCCAAAATGTTGATTTGAAAAATATTATGAATCAATGTTTCAAACCAGGCTATTGTGGTCCACCATTAGGGTGACGATGCACCATAGTTGCTTGACCCAAAATATTGATTCAAAACATGTTATGTGATGGATCTCGAGTATTTCTCACACAATTACATGTGACATAATTAAAAGCTTTTAATCCAATATTTTAAGATCAAATTTACAATATAATGAAGTGAAAAAACAACCATAAATGTAAATGATTCAATATAAAGATATATAATGAATACTTATTTATTCAACAATGATGGTATTTTTCTCTTATGTAAGAGGTTAAATTGTCGTCATGGGTACTATCTAGTTTTATTTATGGGACATCTAGATGCTACTTGAATGCACGTGACCCCATTATTATGACAGTAACGATGATAGTATGGGACAATGATCTTCTTGTAAATAATATCTTGGTTAAAAGAACTCTTTGTTCCTGGAGTATGACCTTACATTGCTTTTGATTGGCTAAGATCTCATCATATGCAAAGAACCAATTTAACAACCAAAGACTCAAAGGCATCTTGTAGGATGGAAGTCTAGCCCCTTACAAACCACAGGTAAGTTGTTTTAGGTGGCTAGGTTTTATTTACACTTAATGACATAGTTACACCTCTTGATCTTGAGATTGTATTAATAACAGTTAAAAAAAGTTCCTACTTAAGATCTAATTTTGAAAATAAAATAAAATAACAAAATTAAACAACAAAGAAACCAAAGCAAACTACTACGAAAATATCATTATTGATACCCCTAGGCAAGATGTTAAATTGCAACCAATGGTAGTATTTCATATTATGTTTGGGGCTAAGGTTAAATGCTACTAGAAAGTGGATGATCCTACTAGGGATAGCCTCAACAATGATCACAAGGCCACTAGTTTCCACGCAGATACTACCCAGACTGAAACTACATTTTCGGTCCTAAAGTAAAACCTAGCATTACCTTTGATTAGCTAAGAAATCATCTTCCTCATGTGGAAGAAAACAAGGTAATGGTCCAAGACCCAAAGATATCTCGTAGGGATGAAACTACACATCCTTACAGACCATCAATGGGCCATTTCAAGTGGCATGTATTTTTTTAATAATTATGATGAGTCAAACTCGCATTCATGAATAACAACCAACCATAGATGTCATCATTGTTGATTGAAAATTAAATTATGGCACCTTAAAAATGTAGGAAAAAGAATTCAAAACAAAACAAAATAACAATAAATCTCATTTTTTATGATAATAATTTTAAAGATTTTAAAATTAATAAATAGGATTATAATTTTTTTAATAACAATAAAGATAAAAATGACCTTAAAGAGGATATGGCTTAGTCTGTCTAAATTAAACTCTTACACAGAGAAGCCAAAAAATCTAGAAGACGAGCCATGACTCTTAGGCTAGAGTGCAAACATTGTGATGGTTGGGGATAACAATCCCACACTTCTCTTGATGATCCCCACATCTATGACATTCTCAAGTCCAAATGGCAAAGGCTACAAAGCATTCCAATAAACCCATCCCATTCGTTTAAGGGTTGACAAGTGTGAGAGTCATCTTTGATCTCTATGGAATTCATGAAGCTACATTTGAATGGGATTTGTATCTAGTCACAAACAATCAAGCTAACACCCTCACTTTTTTTCAAGGAATAAAACAAATCAACTCTAGGAAAAACAAGGACATTTTAATTATTGGAGATTAAATAATCCAATTGACAAAAAACTTGTTAGGCTCATTCTTGAAATCCAAGAGAAAGTTTGAATCCCTAAAAACTCCATGTTTTAGGGAGCATAGAAATTGTGTGGATCATCTAACTATTGAAACTTCTCATCTTGCAAGAGTCCTCAAAAGAAAAGGGCGTTAATCATGGTCTCCACTCCTGAAATAATTTAATATGGTCTCATCAAGCACTTACATGCCATCCATGAGCCATCACAATAAACAAAGTGGAATCAAAGCAGAAGAGCGTGAAACAATGGGCACCATGAATAAACTACATTCACACACTTTCTTCATAACCCAATGCCAACATTGATGATCATGAGGATGTTGAAAGTTGGGCATCTATGGGACAAATTTCCCATGTGAAATCCTACTGCCCCAAAGGAAATCCCATCGTGCTCTAAAGAGAATAACCTAACCTTGACATGGTTGTGATGGCAGTGACCTTGAAGGCAAAGACTTTGTGTATGGTTGATATACGATGATGTCTTGACAGTGATGAAGACACTTATATTGTTTCTAGTAAATTATGATACAACAACAACTCTCTATATCATTCAGTTCACAAACAAAGTTATGCATTGAATTGGTTTGGCTTGAGTGATGTATCTCATTAGCATTGTACTTTGTATCTCAGCTAAACAATTTATAAATATATAAAAGAAGAAGAATTGGGTTGGGTTTTCCCCCTTGTGGGGTTTTTCCCCTAGTTTTTGACCTAACTCATGGTGTCTCTGGTGTGCATGTTTTCTTCTATTATTCTTTTTTGTTTTGTTGCACCATTGATGTTATTGTTATTTCTACATAATTTCTAATGATCTTATGATGTTATGGGGCGAATGCAATATGTGGATGATGAAAAAGTTTGTAAATGAAATTATCTAAAGAAAAGAACAACCTAGCCCTAAAAATTAACAAAGGATACATGCAATTGTGACAATGGAATTTACAGTGACAAAGCATGAAAGCTATATATTTGTGATCCAAAAGTCTAGCACATTTTCGTGTAAATTCATTTGAGCATAGCTATCTCAATCTCATATGGTAATCAAATAAGGAAATACTGAATGTCTTTCCAATAATATCAAAGAAATTTCTCAAATGTATTGTTCATTATGAAATTTGAAATTGATTTGGATTTGGAGTCTAAGATAAGGAGAGAAAGCAAAGTAGGGTTTTAGATTGGATCATTATGTACTTGGCTTCTTGTCTCAATGCCTCTAGCATACTCTAGCTTTTTGAAATAAGTTCCCTCTCTCTTTGTGATTCTAGTGAAATCCCTCATTCCTTGGACTCTAAATTTGGTGGATAAGAAATCAAATAACCCTTGTGAAATTGTTGATACTTTTGAGTTTTTGGTCTAATATCCAATGTTAGACCATGAGTCCCTAGATAATCACAAACTCCGAGAACATGAATTGTAGACCTTATCTTTATGAGGTATCATCATGATCCATTAGTTGTCAGTGTGATCTAGATCTAGATCATCTAGAAGATTCAATCATGTATTATATATTTGGATTTTGAGATCAATAGAAAGTAACAACATATGGGCTTTAATCCTTTTCTGAATTGAAGATGGTTATGCCATAAACTACCACATTATTCAAATCAAATCATTATGGTTATTAGTCATCCAAAAACTACCACCTTATTCAAAGAAGATTGGTTATTGGTCATCCAGAAACCACCACATTATTCAAAACAATATAATTGGTGGTAAACCATAAGCCACCATTTTTTATGGAAGATGGTTAGTGGTAAACCCAAAAAACCACCACCTAAAGAATCCAAAGCCCTAGCTTGGATCCTTTCTAGAATCAACTATTAAAAAACTTCTCTCCTTGCACATGATAATGGGGGAACATTAGATATCAGGCTTCGAGTTTCGAAGTCTTATCGGCATTCAGTGAGTGAATGGAGAATACCAACGATCATTTCAAAGGCTATGTTCAAACATAGCAACTAATCACTTCTAGACATTTAGATATTGGCGGTTTTTCAAGGATATCTTCATCAAAACTTAGTTCAACAATTTTAGATTGAAGATTTCAAATGTTATTGGTTCACTTATTCAAACTTTGTTTTTCAATAGAAAAAAGAAAGCTTTCTTTCTATTACAAAAAAAAAAAAAAAAAAAAAAAAAGGAGAATACATACAACATAGTTCTCTCTGTAAAGCCTCCTTGATCCACTGTAGGCCCATATGTGTTACAAAAACATCTAAATTCCACTATTTTCCATATTAAGATGTCTTCCTAACTAAAAACATCCTGATGTATCTACATTATAATCTAGCAATGTTTCTTACAAGACATTACATATACCAATATATCTAACTTGGAAATTGTTTAGCATGTAATTTATCATCACAAAAAGTTGTTTGAAAAACCCTTCAAAAACCATAATAAAAACAAAACGAGTTAGATGGAAATCTCCTATATAATATTAATGCTTCCTACATTGGATAAAGTGCCTTGGACAAAAGCAACAAAATAAATCACACTCGACTCTTTTGCAACTCCTCTCTTTGACAAAATGCCCATGATCTGATTCTGCTCCCTATAGATGTGTCTAAAAGATATTTGTTGGAAAGACTTCTCTATAGTATGTATGCAGCACATCCAATTTGAGAGCAATGGAGGTTGAAATTGTGAGTGTCTATTTACCCAATCAATGATGCCTTTTGAATTCCCATGCACCTGTAGTCCATTGATGCCCAACCATTTGACACAAATGAGAATGCCCCCATAGTGCAATGATTTCTACTTGCCTAATTGAACCATTTCCACCCTCCCACAAGCAATGATAGCATCGACCCCACTCTATAACAATGTAGGCACCACATCCACACTTCGTTTGTGAACATGCACCCAGCTCTATAACAATGTAGGCACCACATCCACACTTCCTTTGTGAACATGCACCCGGCCCTATAACAATGTAGGCACCATATCCGCACTTCCTTTGTGAACATGCATTGTCAAGGAACCCGACTGAGAATTTCCTCCATATATCCCTTTTGCTAATCATTCTCTTTTTCTATATCTCTAAATAATATGCGAGTAAATTATGGTGCTCCTAATATTAGCTGCTTGTTGCTCAAAGATTTGGTTCAATTACTCAGACTTGTGATTGAAGAGGGGAATGTTAACTGAGCCTCTAAACAATCACAAAGTCCAAGAACATGAGTTGTAGACCTTATCTTTATGAGGTCTCATCATGATCCATAAGTTTTCAGTGTAATCTAGATCTAGATCTAAAAGATCTAGAAGATTCAATGATGTATTATATATTCAGATTTTGAGATCAATAAAAAGTAACAACAAATCAACTTCAAGCTTTTTTTGGGAATATGCTTGCTTCTCCCCCATTTTAATTCTTAACATCCAAGTATTTGGGCTAGAACATTTGGGTCAAATGGACAATCCAAGCAAGATCACACTCGCCAAGGGTGTTGCTTTCATTGTGAGGTAATAGTATTCAAAGGGCTTTGCAAATGTATGAGAATCTCATTTTCAATAAATTTTTTGTAACATATAAATTATATGAGCATGAGAAAAGCATAAAAAGGAATATGATATTCTAATGGAGGTGATACTACAACATAACTTATCCATTAAAGTTATCCAAATTTTTATTCCTTTTATTGATTGCTATGCCAGTGTTATTCAAAGCCCTTATTGCTTAATGTTTCTTGTAACCATTTTTTATAAACACATTTATTAGATGGGATTTTTCTTTTTCTAAGTGATCTTTGTCAGAAATTCTAATGGCTCTTGTAGCAAGAGTGTTTAGGATTCCTAATTTTTGGTTGGGATGATGGTGAGAAGTGGCATGTATATATTGTTCGGTATGGGTCTTTTTGGGATAGACTTGGTGAGATATGGGCCCATCTAAATTACGGGTGATGAGAATGTCAAGGAAGGGTAGGCTATTGTTGACCTCCACTTCCATGGTGAATTTAAATGTTTTTTTCTTTTTCTAGGGCTTCACGACCATGAGGCCATATGATGAAAGTATCATCCACAAATCTTTTCCATAATTTGGGTTTTAAGGGAGCAGTCTTAAGGGCTTTGGCTTCAAATTTTTCCATGAATAGATTGGCTATGGTAGGGGATAGAGGGGAGCCCATTGCTGCTCCACATGTCTGTTCGTATGTTTCACTCATGAAACTAAAGAAGGTTGATTTTAGGCAAATTTCAACAAGTTTTGAAGTATTAGGATCAATATTTTTTTGGACAACTTCCATGGCTTCATTAATAGGAATATTGGTATATAGAGCCGAGACATCAAAGCTAACCAAATTGTCATTTTTATCAAGCTTAATATTCTTGATTTCATTGATGAAGTGGGTGGAATCTTTGACAAAGGACTCGTGTTCCCTACTAAAGGTTTTAGTTTATTTGCAAGGAATTTGGCTAGATGATATGTAGAACTTCCTATAGTATTAACAATGGGTTTGATAGGAATTCCTTCTTTATGAAGTCTAGACACACCATAAATTCTAGGGGTATATGGACAAAACTTTCTATGAAAGATTTATTATCCTTAATATGGCTAGCTTTGATTAGGTTGGAAACTTCTTTTGTGATTTTCTTTAGAGGATTTTTACTCAACTTTTTATGGCACCCATTGTTGTTTAGATGATCTAACATTTTATCATTGTAGTCTTCCTTATTCATGATGACATTGAACTCCCTTATGAGCGTTTAATATTATTATGTTGGGGTTTGGTTTTATGGATTTCAAAGCGAGGTATTCATCTTTGGTAATGTTGCTTTTGGGAGGTATGTATTTTCTAAGGATGATAGAGTAGTCTTGTCTAGTTAATTCTTTGGAATCTTCACGAAAGTCTTTAATGCCATACTCGAGTTGGCAAAGAATATCTAGTATGGGAATTTTTCTAGGTGCTATGGAAAAGTTTAATCCTTTATTTAATAAATTAATAATATGTTGATTTAAATTAAGATTGGAAAGGTTAATTATTAGGTTAGTTTTGTTAGATAAAGGAGGGCAAGAAATGTTGTTAGGGTTGTTGGAGGGAGTCAAATTTAGAATTGAATTATGAGTGCGATGAGGGAAAAGAATTTGTGTTGGATGGCTCAATAGTAGTGTTAACTGTGCAATTGTGGGAGGGGTAAAAAGGAGGTTCACTGTCCAAAGTCGAAACCGCAGGTTTAGAGGGCGTAGCATTGGCATGTGACCGAGTGTCAGCAGAAAGAATTTGTTGTTGAAGAATCTAGGGCAATTAGGTGGTGTGATTCCTCTTGACTTGATAACAATTTGTGAAGCACTTTTACAATTATCTCAGCTTGATCTTCTTCTTCTTATTAGCGTGTGTTTCATCAAACTACTACCAAAAACATAAACACAAGAACACAGAAGTTGGCTCTCTGTCAGGGCCAAAATCTCTCTCTTAGAGAGGAAAACCCTTTGAATCTCTTCTTATATATGTTTAGTCCAAGACCCTTGACAAAACTTTTGAATAAAGATTACCTTCAATATGCTTGTCGTTATCCCTTGCACTATCCGACTTTGTTTTTAGCCTTTTTGTCTTTATGACATTGTACTCTTTCTGACTTCAGCTTCCTTATACATTCGCCTTTTTATCACCATCCACTGCTTCTTAGCTAGATCATTCAAACTTCACTGAAAGGCAGAGTTTATCATGAGGCAAACTTGTATCCAGATTTCATTAAGTCACTACAGTTCTGTGTAGACTTCACCGAGAGAATACGTATGCCTCACCAAGAGAATGTGGATGCCTAACTAGGAGACAGTGGTTCTGTGTAGACTTCACTGAGAGACAGTGAATGCTTCTTCACCAAGTGACTGCGGTTCTGTGTATACTTCACCAAGAGAATATATATATCTCACCGATACACTATGGATGCCTAACCGAGGCACTGTAGTTCTGTGTAGACTTCACTAAGAGATAGTGAATGCTTCTTCACCAAGTAACTGTGGTTGTGTGTATACTTCACCAAGAGAATATATATATCTTACCGATACACTATGGATGCCTAACCGAGGCACTGTAGTTCTGTGTAGACTTCACTAAGAGATAGTGAATGCTTCTTCACCAAGTGACTGTGGTTGTGTGTATACTTCACCAAGAAACAATGTATGCTTCTTCACCAAGAGACAATGGTTCTGTGTACTTCACCTTCGCTTTTCCTCTTCCGAAATCATCCAAAGCATTGACATTGAAATGTCACTCCATGCATTATACATAAAGGTCATCATTGACATCCATTAGGCCAACATGTGAGCCATAAGCCGACTTATCAATGAGATCATTGTGTTTTTCATTTAGCTGACTTGCAAGGAATAGTAACACTTATTCATTTGAAGCATAGATCTTTTTGACATGACTTCCATAATATTTATGTTAAGACACAAAATCCTAAAGACATCAAGGTTCTTGACCTATGGTACATCTTGCTCATGAAACCTATGATGAAAGGAATAATAAATGTTTCTTATTATAATATTATATTTACAAGTTGTAATGAAAATCGAACCTAGTTACGTACATTTTCTTCAACAGCTGCATCGTGAAGTCTCCTAACCAACTGCATTCTGATATGGGAACCTGTGGCGGGGATTGTGTTCATGGCTTTAATGTGTGTGTATCAGAATATGGTTCAGTTTAACATCAGATTCTTCATGTTGATTAGAGAAGTCGTCCACCAGAGAGGAATGAGATGGTGTTAAATTATTGTAGGCTTGTGTCTCTCGATGATTACCAGTGGATTCCGAATGCTGCGCTGAGAAGCTCACAGTCGGAGAATAGTGCGCTGAAGTTGAGGGGTTTTCTTCCAACTCAAGATTGTGTGCTAGGGATATGTAATTTTTATTGGTAATTATACAATTGTTGCTTACTGTGTATTTAATATTGGTGAGGTTTGGATTAATTTCAGCGTTTGAATTATTATAGGTTTGGGTGTTTTTAATGAATGAGTTTAAATATGATAATTGGGATGGAATGATTACGGACTCTGATTGGGAGCAACTGGATGGTGAGGATTTGATAGGAAACTAAAGGGTTCGATGGACTGGATGTAGAGGTTTCATGTTCAGCAGCAGTCTAAGTGATGGGAAATCCTTTATCTTTGAGAAAAATTTTTGAGAATTTGAGCTTGTGTTTTGCTGGTTATTTCTTCTATTTTAAGAGTTGGGAATGAGGATGCATCAATTTTCTGCCCGTGTCGAATCAATTTGGTTAGCCAATGTAATGTGAAGGTGGAGGCATTGTTTAGACAGAGTCAAGTAGAAAACTGATCTTTTTCATAATTTATTTTTGCTATTTACAAAACAATAAAGATGAAATTCTCTAATATTCTTTAACATTATAGTTTTATTAATAAACTACAATAATTTTCAGTAGGATAAGAACATGAAATCAACTCTGCTTTATATAATTACATTGAAAAGAGAAAAAGACAAAAGTTGATCATATTCAATAATTAAATAAAATTGTATATAACTTTCATTTATTTTAAATGAGTTTAATAATAAATTTGTCATACGTTGTTCATAAAAATGATACTTACAAAAAAATATGTACATGTCCTAAGTATGTCCAATTTAGGATGTAAAGTTTGAGTAGATCTAATAATTAAGAACATGAGCTTCTTTGTAAAAGATAAGTATATCCAATTTAGGATGTGCAGTTTGAGTGGACCTAATAATTAAGAACATGAACTTCTTTGTAAAAGATGACAAGTTAGATCCAAAAGAGTGTGGAGTATGTACACTTTCATATATTTTAGTATACAAAGTCCCTTATCCCCCACAAACAAAGGAATCTACACCTTTTTCCCTGGGCTTTGGGCTTGAAAATCTCAATTAGTATACAAGGCCCTTGTCACCCACAAACAAAGGAATCTACACCTTTTCCCGGGGATAAACAAAGGAATCTACACCTTTTCCCTGGGCTTAGTCTACTGTACTCTTGCTCTATTTTGAAAATCTCATTGAGAAATAGTTTGCAACACCTCATCAACTAAAAAGTCTTGTATCATGTAATGTTGAGCAGGCAAAGTACAACTTCGTAGAATATAACCATTATAAAAAATTAAGAACATGAACATGAACTTCTTTGTAACAGATGACAAGTTAAATCCAAAAGAGTGTGGGTTCACATATTTTAGTATACAAAGTCCCTTATCCCCCACAAACAAAGGAATCTACACCTTTTTCCCTGGGCTTTGGGCTTGAAAATCTCAATTAGTATACAAGGCCCTTGTCACCCACAAACAAAGGAATCTACACCTTTTCCCGGGGACAAACAAAGGAATCTACACCTTTTCCCTGGGCTTAGTCTACTGTACTCTCTCTTGCTCTATTTTGAAAATCTCATTGAGAAGTAGTTTGCAACACCTCATCAACTAAAAAGTCTTGTATCATGTAATGTTGAGCAGGCAAAGTACAACTTCGTAGAATATAACCAGTATAAAAAAATTGAACCATGGTACTCTAACAAAAGGAATGATATTATTACTAACATTGTGCTACAAGTGTGCTAAATTTTGCTCTGTTCTGGGAATAATATGAAATGCAACACTTCGTTTTCACGTTAAACATATCTATTGAAAATGATATTCCTACTAACATTGTGCTAGAAGTGTGCTAATTTTTGCTCTGTTCTGGGAACATGATGAAATGCAACACTTTGTTTTCACGTTAAAAATATCTATTTAAGTAATTTTGCTTCATAGCACGCAAGGCCAACACCAAATGCATGAAACAATCCCTTTGCAGAAGCAAAACAACCCACAAAGAAGGATAATCTAGATCATTTTAGCATAAATGAAGTTATAAAATCTACCACTTCCACCTCCAAGGGTCTCTACTCTAGAGTATGATGAAATGTGACACTTGTAGCCTATGAAGTTTAGTGTGAAAAATACCTACTGCAACAATCCTGCCCCAAAGCACACAAGACCATTATAAAAAAATTGAACCATGGTACTCTCTAACAAAGAGAATGCCATTCCTACTAACATTGTGCTACAAGTGTGCTAAATTTGCTCTGTTCTAGGAATATGATGAAATGCAACACTTCTTTTTCACGTTAAAAATATCTATTGAAGTAATTTTGCTTCCTAGCACTTAAGACCAACACCAACTGCGTGAAACAATCCCTTTGCACAATCAAAACAACCCACAAAGGATTATCTAGATAATTTTAGCATAAATGAAGTTATAAAATATACCACTTACACCTCCAAGGTTCTCTACTCTAAGAATATGATGAAATGTGACACTTGTAACCTATGAAGTTCAGTGTGAAAAATATCTATTGCAACAATTCTGCCCCAAAGCACACAAGACCCAATCCTAACCAAATGAGACAACACCCTTGCACAGGAAAGACAGCCTGTGCAGGGTAAAAGGTTTCTCCAGATGATTAAACGAGGTTATAAAAATCCCACTTCCAAGACAGACTGTGCAGAGCAAAAGCTTTCACCAAATACTTAAATGAGGTTATAAAAATCCCACTTCCACCTACTAACCAAGGCCTCGATAAATATGGCGGCGATGACAATTATGTAATGATACAAACCCAATTAATACATATTACAAGCCATGAGTCTTCATGAGATTAGGATAGTCAAATAATAGAATGACTGTCTTTATCAAATGTCATTGTTGCATGCAAGACGAACCTTTTGGAGTTCATTTCCATCTGCAAATTTAACAAAATCCCTTTGATATGTGTTTATTGCATTTGTATACGTTCCAAATGATGAATTTATTCATATCCATTGTGTTCCCCAACTGTCATTCCTTTCTGTCACTGGGACAGATAAAGAATAGGTTACTGAGCACTTCAATAAGAGTCCTTGAAGCTTCGTTCTCCAAAGAGAATTGGGTGTCGTTGAGGTAAATGGGCAAACCAGTTGTATTTATGAGATTTGAGTGAAAACAAGTGACAAAGAACAATAGTAAACCTTGTTCACCATATTGGAAAAATGAATATTACCATTGTGTACCAAGATTTGGCAATATGTTTTATTTCATACAGCTTACAGATCATTTGCATATACATTCATGGATGAACCTCAGCAAAGCCATATCATATTTTGTAAATCTGAATGATACTGTATACGTGACATCAATATAGACAGGATCTTCGTTGTCAAGCATTATGACTTGTTGCCTTTGGTAGTCATATGCTTTTAAGAGTGACAAAGTAACGTATTTAAGAGCAACAAAGTCACTAAGAAGGTGAGTCAATTTGATCTTCAGTAATCTTGCAAATAAGAACGCATTACAAAGAAAACAATCAGAAAGCAGAAATTTCTCCCTTCAACCCGTGGTATATTCAATCATATGAAGAGCATAGTTTTGAGACGCATCAACGTGGTCTCTTTACTGGTTTATATTAAAAGATAATGCAACCTAGGGAAAAATTTTACGAGTAAAAGAAATACTTCTTGCATTCTTAGGCAAACATGTATTCATTCTCACAACATTGATCAATCCCACATCCAAGAAAATTTGAAAAAACAAATTATGTAACCAAGAAAACACAAAAACAGCTGCTATAATATTCATATTGAAAGAAGGTACTGTAAGATAGAAAAATCATAAACAACGATCTTCTACAAACGTCACTGAGAGGAACTACTACTAACCAAAACAATAAATTATGAAAACAGACCCATGCCAAAGCTTTTGGGGCACTTCACTCACTGAATTCGACTCTAGCGGGCAATGACAAATCCTTGTACATTCAAAACAACCAAACCTCTAGCCAAAACGTCTTAAAATATAACAATTTGTTAATGCAAGGCAAATCTATAAAGACAAAACAAGAATATTGCCCATTTACTATGTTTCTCATAAAAATTATTTTCACGCATGGCCTTCCGACTACATAAATATTCAAATTCAAAAAATAGTCTAGCTTGAATTAAATGCAAAATTTTAACTATGAGATGCTCTTCTTGATCAAAGCAGAGCAAAACAACATGCTGTGTCCATCCTTCAACCCAGTTTTAACTAAAAATAAACCCATAGTTTATATGATGCCAATCTTGTTTGCTACATCCAGAGCATCATAATCTGGAGTTAACCTCACATAGGCCTTCTTCAATCCATCGGGCCTAAACACCACAACACAATCAATTATTCCCATGAGAAAGCAGTGTTAAAAGAAGGCTGTGTCCATGCCAAAATAATTTTGCTTCTCTGTATACTCTCAAACACAGGATACAATAAATTTGACCACAATAAATTACCAAACCTAAACACCTATTAGAGTCTACAAATACAATCAAATTAACTGACAAAAAAAACCCAGAAATTAATTAAGTCCGGTTTGGACCCTACCTGATTAATGTATTGACTTTCTTTGTCTGAATGTCATACATTTTTTTCACTGCATCCTTGATCTTCTTCTTGTCTGCCCGGACATCAACAATGAAGACAAGAGTGTTATTGTCTTCTATCTTCTTCATTGCAGATTCTGTTGTCAAAGGGTATTTGAGCACTTCATACTGGTCAAGCTTGTTCCTGGGAGGAGCACTGATACGAGGATATTTGGGATTACGAGGTCTTTTGAATGTCCTTGGTCGATGAAAAATAACAGATGTTCGAACCTTTCTGCTTTTCCTCTTCAAACTGCTTGCTCCAGACTTCACAGCTTTTGCAGCCTTCTGTGCCTGGGATTTTGGGTCAGACTTCTTTGTAGGACCTAGAGTCAAGAACCAGATGGAAACAAGCATAACACATCAAGCTAACTGCAGAAATCGTGAATATAACATGCATAGATATCAATAAACCGCAACTTAAAATTTACTAAAAATTTGAGATGAAATGGAGTTTAAAATATTTATTAAAATTGCAAAGCCCAATGCATTAAAATGCACAACTTCCACCGAACAACAAAAAAAAACTGGAAATGGTGACGGAAGATACACTGCTCACCAACTAAAGAAAGGCATATTTCCTTTTCTAATAAATAAACTATGTATGAGAGTTTGCAAGATAAGTCAACCTCAAATGAATTTTTTTTAAATGGGATAAAACCCCAAAAATACTTCGTATATTCTCCTGAGTAATGGTACATAGCAGGCATCTTGTGGACAAAAATACAAATCAGATTAGATGAGTTTTCCACATACCAGACATAATTTATAAATTGAGATCACTGTTTGCCTGCTGTGTTGAGAGCCACAATTCATATATCCCTTGACAAGAAGACCACAATTCTAAGATTAAAGCATTCACAATGTCCCCAACTAGAGTAAAAACTATCAAATGGGCTCATAAATGGATTTTGAGCATATCTGCTTAATAGTAAATACAAAACAATAAAACCGTCAAACCATATAATTCCCTCACAAAATATTAAGAAAGAATTAACAGAGTCCCACATTAGAAAGTTTAAAAGGGCATTTGGAGCAAGGGCAATCAAAATGGATCTTACAATGGAATCTAAAAATGGAAGCATAGTTACCAAGTTGAATTCAAATTTGGCAAACTATGGAAATAATTAAATGGAAAAAAATCCAGTATCAAGAAAAAATAGCACTACACATTTAAGAAGTACTAAATAATCATGCAATGTTTTTCAAATTTTAGGTTTTAAATGTGTCATCCTCCTTCACCCCAGTCTCAAGGTTGCAATAAAGGAATCAAAATCATTCCTGCTCCCACCTTGCTTTGCAAATTGCACAGAGTTATCATTTCAAAGGCAACTAATCAAATTTCCTTTCAAAACACTTTTAATATATTTTCATTATTTGGACTTTAAAATATGTTTTTTTCAACTTCCAGCCTTTGGAAATTACAGCAGACCTTATAAACATATAGTTGCAGTTTCATGGTTTTCTATCACAACAACAATTCCTTTGGATTTTGATATCTATTTTTCCAGTTCAGCGTTTCAACTATATAGCAGAAAATACTAAACCTATCAAGTAGGCTTTCTTGCCTTCGAGTAAGCTCTCTGACCCCTTCACACGTTGATTGGCTATTCACAAGTGAATTGACTTGTTTTGGATAAATGATGGTTTGTTTTGCTTTCAATACTTTCTCATACAAACCAGTTAATCAATGTTGTTTATATATTGAAAGTAGCTAAATTCTCCAACATCTCAAAACCATCTTTGCAGCCAACAAACACTACAAGCAGCTTACTAAGTTGTTCAAAAGGTCCAATCTGTGAACATTTTGATTTCCTCAGTTGCTTAAATCTTTAGAGGAACCTTTAGTTAATTGCAAACCGTTAAACATAGCATAGAAATATTCCGAAAACTGATTTAAATCCTAACCTTGTCTAACAAAGAACAACTACAGGAAAAGCGTATTTTATTTTCAGATATTAAATTTCATTATTACATTTAAAATGAGATCACAAATGCTTTGCTGGATGCTGATTCCGTTAAAATACTCTCGCCTCCTAATCTCATTATGGGGACCTTATTTTTTCCAAAAAAAAATGCTTTGAGAAATATGCTCGAGAGCTGCATCGGATGAGGCATGCATCCTTCAATGCTTAGGTGTCGGGTCTGACGGAAATATTCTGCCAAAACCACCCAGAGCTTGCATCCGACTTCATTCATTTTTGGCATCCATGCAGGAGGGCCAAACTACGGCGAAAATGCAACCCGCTTGTATGGCTTGATACTCCGTCAATTTCACCAGTGATCCCAGGGCCATATTTACGATTATAACCTTCAAAACACCTCAGCTACTTGACCATTTTACCAAAATGGCCATTTAGCTGTACCCTATAAAAGATAGATCAAAATTTGATGGACAACCCAACCCGAAACTAGATTAATGACAACAGGAAACTCTTCATGCTTAAACTAATGTTCGTATCCAAACATATTTTGAATTTTTAAACGTCCATTCAAGGGTAATGCTTATTTCGAATAGTGGCGTGAAAGAAAAAACTTGCACAATAAACTAAAGCTAGCTCTTCAAATTTGATCAGACGATAAATAATCAATAGGGTGGAGTTTGGGTTTCTCGACGGTCGGAGCACCTTAATGTGCACCAAGTGACGCTTTTGACTGTAAAAATGGACACCGAGATGCAATTTTCACAGATATTTGAGCTTAAATTGGCACAAATCAGGCTCAGTGAGAATAAATAAGAGTATTTACCGATGAACATAGAGGGATTTACGACGAATGCAGAGGAGAGACATCACCATACCTTTGGGTGGAGCCATTGCCGCCTCCTTCTAACCTCCAACGCCGTCCGCCTTCTCACCTGTGAAACCCTCGCCTTTCTGCACACAAAACCCTAGCTCTTTCCTCGGTTCGAATAATCCACTTACATATATTGACATTCATGTTATGTTTAAATTATAATCCAACCCCACAAAAATTATAATCATATTACGATTTTTATTTAAAGTTTAAATAAAAAAATTATATTCATATAATAATCCAAATTATAAATAATTAATCAAATCGTTTTCGTGAAGGGATTTTTTTGGTTCATAGGTGAGAGAATTTTATACCCATGAGGGGTAGGATATTTGGTTAGGGTGGGGTTTAGACTTATAAGGTTTTAGATTTAAACTTTATGAAGAGAGGTTGAGGTTGGGGTTATTTTGGTAAAAATACATTTTAATAGAAGATGTAAGTCTAATCAACCCTCACAATTTTGATGGTATTATTTTTATTGGAATAGAGTAATTTTTTCTTTCATTTAGGATAAAAATGTTAATTTTAAAGATGGTATACATTCAATATTATTTTATTTTAAATTATTTTTTTCTTATGGTTTTATTAATTTGAAATGTTGGGAAGATATTGTAAATAGATTAAAAAAAAAAAATCATGTTTGGGGAGCTCAATGGTTATCTATAGTTAGCATAGTTATTTTAGTCAAATCAGTTTTATCCTCTCTTTCTCTATACCTTTGCTCTAACATGTTAGCCCCAAAATCTGTGATTACTAAAACGAGCCTTTTAATCGATTCTTCTGGCCAAGAGGGGGGAGGGGGCAACGAGAGGAAGTTCCACCTAATCTAGTGGAAAACTGCCCCAAAATTTGTGATTACTCAAATGAGCCTTTTAATTTGAAGATTCCTCTGGCAAGGCCTCATTATCTTGATTTAAGAAGGTGGAATTCTTCCATATTTTCCGAGATTTAAATTCGAAAGTTAATGGGCTAGCAAAAAGGAGCGGAAAAGGACCAAGGGATCATAGAAATAAACTATAGATTGAGTCCCTGTCTAATCCCTTAATGGCTCTTAATTTATCTAGTTGTTGGATCGTTGGGGAGCTATCTCATTTCTCATCTCCCCGGACTTTAGTCTCAATGGGTTTACTAAGAGGCTCCTTCCCTCATATACTAGTGGATTGTCGAGCCCATCTTCTATGGTCGACTCCACCCTTTTCTCGACCTATGTTATGCATGGATTTCTCCTAATGGCACTTCCTGGCGAATAGGTGCAAAGATCGTTGGTCTTGTCCATTCCCTGCAGTCATGTCCATTTATATTCCCTTGGTTTTGAGTTATTGTAGCTTGTTTTGGTTGCGGTGTCTTCCCTCTCGCGCATGACTATGGATTTAATTCTCTCGTCCTAAGTGGAACTCAAGTCATCTCCTCCCAGTCCTAGCGAGAATTTCATATAGATTTGAATTCAATGGTCTCATAATGGCTCATGCCATGGTTTGGGGTTCAATTATATATCATTCTTTAGAGCTCTCCTACTCTCATATTTGCCCTCCCTGGTTTCTTCCCTCGTCTTAAGTTGTGGTGTTTCAGCCATTCTCTCTCCACAAACTTCACCTTGGTTTGGTGGGAATTTTCTTGTAGCTATATGTGTTTCAAGCATGATGGCTAGTTGATTAGACCTCTAGGGTTCCATTGGTGCTTCGGAGTTGATTGATAAACTCTTGGACTCCACCAAGCTTTGATTACCTCCATCTCCAACCTCGAAGATATGATCAAGCGTCAGCGGAATTCATTCCAACTCTTCATTGAAGCCAAGTTACTAGTGCATCATGTTGATATGAAGGATTCTTGGGATAGGTTCAGTGAGGAAATTAGTCAGCTAAGTGCTCAAGTGGCGATTTTGGAGGTCTCGACCTCTCAAGTGGAAAGAACGATAGTTGGTGGCAATGCTTCTGGTGCTCGCATGGATAGAAGGAGAACTCGTCGTGCTTGGGACTCAGAAGTCAACAACCGTGGCCCATCGTGATTTAATCTACATGTATGATGAGACAATTTTTTGGCTAGTAGACAATTCCATCTATATCTAGTCTTGTAATTGTGGTCTGTAAATTTTGTTTTTTGCTTAGAACTTTTTGTAGAGTTTACGATGGACACTTGTTTTGTTTTAAAAGTTTAATCAGTCATGGAGGAAGTAAACATTTTGTTTACTCTGTTGAAGACTTGCTTTTTGTCCCAAACACGAGATGTAGGGGTTCTGGTCCCATTTCCAATCTTTTATTAATATAAATACCCTTACTTGTTTCATTCAAAAACAAAAATCATTAATTTAATTTTTTAAGAATAATTTCTTTTGAGATTCACTACAAAGTATTCAATTTTTATTATTGAAGCAAAAACTTTGACCTTCTAGATTCGAGGAGAGAAGTCAAATTATTTTTAACAAAAGGTATACAAATATGTTTAAAAAAGTTATATATATATATATATATATATATATATATATATATATATATATATATATATTATATTGTAGGTTTAATGGTTGAAAACATGTGTTTCCTCCTAAGGGGTTATGGGTTCAAATTCAGAGAGAAGTAAAATATATACCTCTCTATAGCCTTTAATAGTCAAATTGTTGTGTGGAGGGCGCCCTTTGTTCCACGAAGAAGTGGTTCTCATAAACCAATTTGATTTCTAGCCATCACCTTAAAATTAGATTGTTATTATTACTATAGCATTTTGCTTGAGTCAACTTCAAAATAACTAATATGAGATACATTTACAATTCATATTACATCTAAGCCTTACATATAGAAGAACACTTATTGATTTATCTCTTCAAGGTCATTTCCTTGTTTACTCATTTATGTCATTTTTCTTTATATTTGTTTTAATTGCAAACCAAGCCTCCAAATTGTCAGTTATTAGCATCATTATCAATTACTTCTATGCAGCCACTAATGACAATGAAATCAGATCCCTTTCTTAACCTAAGAAATTGGTTCACAACGTTTTTCCCCTTTCAAGAGGAACTTCCATGCTAAGGTATCAACAAGACCAAAATTTCTTCATGAGATATGACACTTCACATGGCTTCTCCACTACTCTTGTGCTCTAGAAAATTGACAATTATGATTGCAATATTATGTCCACCATGTTTCTAGATTATGATTTTATGCAAGGTTTTTGAAAATATGTTTACTATTCTTGATAGGGTATTTTTTTAGTTGGTATTTACATTTAAAAAAATGTCAATCTTATATAAAATATGCTAGATTGGTAAATGCAAGGATTATTAATAAAATGCATGTTTTTATGGAATATTCACCAACATGGACTACATGTATGATTTTAGCTTAGGTTCAAATCTTGCTTGTGAAATGCATGCCCCTCATGTGTGGATTAGGGTTGTCAAGGTTTCAACTCTCACTCTAAGTTAATTCCTCGAGAGTGGAATGAGAAGTTTCTAAACATTTTTGGTAGAGGTGAAGAATGAAACATGAGAAAATTCTAGTGTAGGGAAAAATGGAGGATGAATTGTTAGACTACGCATGGGAGGGAGAAGATGAAATTATAGAGTCAATATTTAGTTTAGGGGATGAACTAATCAAAATTTGGAAGCCCCTTAAGGTTTATGGAGGAGAACTAAATTATAGTATAAAAGGGGATCTAGATCCTAATAGTGCAAAGGTGGACTATAATATTCCAGTGGAAAATAAAAAGCTACATAAAGTACCCCTATTTTTTTTCTTAGTGGGATGAAAATGGAAGGGTTGACAGCATAAATGGACAACTCAAATCACATCTAGCATTTACAAGATCACATGTCAATAAGGAAGTAAATGTGGTTAGACATGACGTTGGGATTCCAACACAATCAAACATGGGAAGAAGTTACCAATTCCTTTGGAAGGGATGGAAATTGAGAACAACATGGAGTAAAGAAACCTCTAGATTTGAATGGTAGTGGATTCAAGGTTCACGTATTATGACTAGTAGATCTAGCAAGAGGAGAGGAAGGAGGTGGGGGTGGGAAAGGTTTGTTTCCAGGCTCATGTAGTTTGAAGAGCAAGAAGGAAGAAATCTATCAAGCCGCAAAGAGATAAAGGGAATCTAGTTCTAAATGAAGATGTGGGGATGGAAGACATTATTGTGTCAATGGAGAGGGTCTTCACTAACCGATTTATGGGGAAAAAGGTGGTGGAGGGCTCATGGTATTTGTGGATGGAAAAAACATGGTAAGAGATTCTTCGTTATATTCCAAAGTTCCATATATTCATCATAGGTTGGTTGGCCTTTGAATTTTGATTCAAATAAGATGCAAATAAGATAATGGAAATATGGTGGTATTGGGGTAAGATAATGGAAATATGGTGGTATTGGGGTCCCTCAACCCTTAATCTAAGGCAATGGAAACCCATATTTGATGCAAGACAAGTGTTGATATATAGACATTTAGCACAAGTCAAAATCCAATGCCTAGTAATAGAATTATGGAATGAGGAAGTGTTGAAGGCAATGGGGAACGTGGTTGAAAGGTTCATAGATCTTGAAGTTCATGTTCACTCAAATGTTGACAAAATTGTGATAAAATTGATATTTATGAAGGGTTGTTTAGGAATGGAAATGGTGGGGGGCTCCTGGAAATGCACTCAAGTTCTCAACTTTTGGAAGTTTCCTTTTAAATTCTTAAAATGACATAAACTTGGTCATGCCTAGAAGGTATGCCCACCAACAACAATTTGGTTGTGGAGGGGGAAAGGTAAGGGTTAAAATAAAATATCAAAAAAAAGAGGGCATGGTAGTCAAAGGTAGCAGAAAAGGAACCATGGTACATCCAAAAATATCGAAGGAAGAAGGGAATAATGGTGGGAACAACTCTGACAAAGACATGGACAAAGAGAAGTTAGGTCTAAAGGACACGAATGCATTATTGGTATCATCATTTTATGCTATAAACAAACTTATTGCATGTAACTCTCCTAGCAATGCTCCTTTATTGAGAGTCAAAAATAAATCCCCCTTATAAAATCAAAGTAAGATAGGGCCAAGAAGAAAGTTCCATTGCAATAAACTTTAAGGGCGATATCAAACATATGGAATACCCTAACTCCTAAGAGGGAAATGAAGAGAATATAAAACAAGATGCTTTGCAAGAAGAGGGCAATAATTCTCAAACAATACAGCTAGGTAAAGAATCAGAGGAGAAATTTGAAGACCCAAGAGGGGGGAATTTGTCTATATATAAACTAAGGCTAGGAAAGATGAGTTCTCTAGCAAAAGATGAAAGTATATAAAGGAAGTTGGCCCCAGATTCAAACACCATATTGATTGTAGGAAGAAAATATTTTCTCTCCTAGTTAAAAACAAGGCCAAGAAGGAGGTTAAGGAAGGTAGAAAAATGATGATTAAGGGTGTCGTTGGAGCAAGGATATTCTTTGATAGAGTTAATTTGTAACCTTCCTAAATGTAGGAGGGATAAGGGGTTCCCATAAGAAGCTAACGCTTGTAAGATCATTTTTAAAACACAATCCACATGTTAAATTGCATTATAAATGTAACACCATCCTCCCACATTTACCCAAGGTAACCAGTCCACCGGGGTATGATTCAACTACCCAAGTACAATTAAGTGGAATTGACAAACCAAAATTGACCTTCCTCGGGAGCTACAAGACCCCTCAAGAGCTAACCAACCATTCCAGGTGCCCAACCCCTGAGTTAACTTGCTTTTTACTCTCCTAAACCCCCAGTCGCTCCCATGATAAGCCCTCCATGCGACTAAAAGCCTCCAATCACTCCCACAGTAAGGCCTCCATGCGACTTCAGTCTTTTTCAAGCAGCTTTGTGCCAACGACCCCAAAGTATGAGCCACTCTTTTAGGGCTAGGACTTAGGCCTCTGTCCATAACTTGATAAAATTTTCATAAATTATAAATAACAATAAGATAAGGTCTCTAATGAAAAAACTTGAACAAGGACCTGACCTATCTCACCCTAACCATGACAATCATTCCATCAAACACATCATGAACATGTCATATAAACACATCTGAACATAGGGACTTCATACTTATCTGAGACTCGTCAAGAAGGTCTGATGCCTTCTCACAATAGTTGCATTATCATCTATTAGGTCATACATTCATTGACATTTCATTTACTAAACAAAACATGATGAGAGCCACAACCAAAGTTTGTCATAAAACCATGCTTATAACTAGCATATAACCAATAGATTCACAATGATAGAACAACCATTAAAATCACATAGTAACAAGCACATTTACTCATGAAATAAGGGAAAATATCTCTTATTAACCTATGCAAAATCCAACCAAGTCAAGGACTTCCACGTACCACCCAACCATAGATTGGGCTGAACCAAATCTTTCTTTCAACCAATCACCCTTGTGCCATATTCCAAGCATGAATGTGGAACTCACAACAAAACCAACCAGGGATTCTCAGGGTTTATCGTGTATCCCATCATTACTAATTAATGGATTCCTAGGCCCGAAACCCTCGTCTATATCATTGGACTCTACCATGTATCCTGTCATTACTAGACAAGGGATTCCTAGGCCCAAACACAAGCTTTACTGCAATCCCATCATATACCAGTCAAGGGATCACTAAGCCCTAAACATGCATACATGCCTCGAGATCCCTCCTCCTAAACCGTGAGAAATTCCTAGGCCTTTCAAAATTTTCCTGAGATCACCCCACTTAGTTTCAAACCATCTAACAATCCAACTCAACCAAATAAAATAATCCCATCACACCATGGCTATCTGGAAATGGAAAGGCAAAGATGAAAACCATTGTCACACCTAGCAAAGCCTATGCCAATGATAGCAAGAGAACCAAATGCACATATGCATGTACCATGAATGCCAAAACTAGCAAGGAAACCATACATGCAACTCGATACCTGCAAATAATCCCATTGTAGATGCCCTATCCAACTCTTCCTTGCTTGATCTTTGCTTCCCTTTGCCTCCTTGTCCTTGATTTTCTTTCATTTCTCCAACGCTAAAGCACTCTAAGAATGCTCTAAGTGTGCAAGAGTATGTGGGAGACATAATAGAGAGAGATCCAAAACATAACTAATGAAAGGTTAATCTAACAAAAGATATGATCTGATCATAAGCCTTTTTATTATTGAGGCTTCTATTTTCTTCAATTTCCATTATTTTTCCTTCATTTTCCTCCTCACATGCAACCTATGACCTTTCACCTTCCTTTTATTCTAATTTCCTTTATTTTCATAAATAAAATGTCAATTAATGTCTCTTGCCTTTTCAAATCCATTATCATTGCCTTTGCCAATCTCCCCTTAGCCATAATAAACCAAATGAACACCCGTTGGGATGTTTTTCCCAACATTCAGCTTGGAATACGTGCCCGGTGACCTTGGTCTTATTTTGCCTTTGTTAACTTTATTACATGAACTTTTGACCTGAGGTTGTTACAAACCCCTCCCCCTTGGGGGAACACTATCCTTGGTGTTCAATGACACCTACAACTAGCAGGATTGTTGAAGAGTAAAACATACTGTCCATGGAGCTTTATAGCTTATCTCGATGCAGTATTTACAATGATCAATCTGTTGAAAATCAAACCAACATGACAAACATAGCAACATGACACCCATATCGCTTATTGGAGCTTTGTAACACATCTCGTTGTGGTATTTACATCCATATACATATATACATATACCAAAATTGCTTTGCCTCGACCTAAAATTAAATGAAGGGTACATAGCCCGCATTTGATCAACCATCTCCCATGTAGCTTCATCGGGCCCAAAGTGCTTCCACTACACTTTAACCTACTCAATTGCTCGATTCCAAAGCATGAGCATCTTTCTCTGCAAGATGCACTGAGGTTACAGCTGGAATTCTCCTTCTGACTCCACCTGTAATATAGACCAATCAATAACATGATCAACATCTTTCACATATCTTAAGCAACAAAACATGGAAAACATCATGGACTTTCACTTTCGGAGGTAGTGTAAGTCTATAGGCCACTGGTCCAATCCTCTCAAGGATTTCGAAAGGCCTGTAATATCAAGGTGCCATCTTCGCACATGACCCAATTCTCAAGGAGCTCTTCTTGGGTTTGATGCACAAGTAGACATGTTCGCCAACCTGAAACTCCTTAAATGCTCCGTGTTGATCTGCATAACTCTTATGCTTGTCTTATGTTGCCTTTAGATTCTTTTTGATAACCTACATTTCATGTTCCATTTCCGCCAACATATCTAGTCCTTTCAACACCCTTTTCACTGGATCACTCCAAATTATAGGAGGTTACAACTCTACCCATAAAATGCCTCAAACGAACTCATCCTCAGTGACTCCTAATACCTATTTTTGTAAGCAAACTAAATCGGTGGAAGATACTCCTCCCACTTTTGTTGTTGATGCATCACCTCCTTTCTCAACATGTCCTCTAGAATCATGTTGGCCCTCTTTGTCTATCCATATGTCTGAGATGATAAGTTGTGTTGAAATCCAACTCTGTACCCAAACCTGCAAGTAACTCCTTCCAAAACTTGGAAGTGAACTCAGCATCCCTATCTAACACAATCTTCTTCGAAACACCATGTAATATTACTACATCTTTGATGAAAACTTGTGCTACATCATTAGTTGAATAAGTACACTTCACTAGAATGAAGTGTGCTACCTTTGTCAACCTGTCAACCACAACCATGATAGAATCATGATGTCCAGATGTCCTCGACAATCTGTAATGAAATCCATGGAAATGACCTCCCATTTCCACTCCAGAATTGGAATCGGCTATAGCAGACCACCTGTATGCTTACACTCTGCTTTTCCCTGTTGACAATCCAAACACCTAGCTACAAACTCAGCCACTTCCTTCTTCAAATTCGGCCAATAATATAACTTCTTCATCGTTGTCAATGTATTATAGTATCCTAGGTGACATGAATACGAATTAACATTAAATTCCCTTAATATAAGCTTCTTGAGCTCACTATTGTCTGCCACATAGATCCTATCTCTAAATGTCACCAAACCATCTGATGTGAGATGATAATCCACATCCTAATCACCTGTATCATGTTATAACCTGTGCCTAAGCTCCATATACCTGTCTTCTTGTTGTCTTGCCTGTAAGATCTGATCTTATAAATCCATCCCATAATAACTCATAGCCGCAATGTGATTTACCTATACTCTTCTGCTAAGATCATTTGCAACCTCGTTCTCCTTTCCCTTCATGCACCTAATCTCAAAGTCAAACTCATTCACTTTGGTGGCCACTTGCCCTTAGCTTTGTCTTTCCCTTTATATTTCGTCTTACACTTTGATTGCTCATAATAATGCTTCAACTTTTTTATGGCTTCCTCCAACAATCTAGGCTCTTCAAACTCGATCTTGTCTTTGAACGCTACCGAAAACCCACTAACGAATCTATGAATCTTCACCTTCTCCTCCTTCAAATACAGCACATAGCTCAACAACTCTAAGAATATGCTAGTATACTCCTCATTGGTCATAGACCTATCTTCAATTCATATAACTCCTTCACCATGTCATCATAGTATCTCTTAACTAGATACTTCTTCCTGAAAAGTCTTTCAAACTCCCTCCAAGTCAACTCCTCTTCCTGAATTCTTCTAACATTCTTCACGTCTTCCCGCCAAAATTTTGCTTTGACTTTAAGACTAAACGTAGTTATTATGGCCTTCATGTTCTCAGAGTAATCATACAATTTGAAGAACTTATTCATTCCAAGCAACCAAGCTTTTGCATCCTGCAACTTCTTCATTTCTCCATCAAATGTCGGTGGCTTAGTTTTCGTAAACTCATCCGGAAAATATCCCCTGTCACTCCTCATGTATGGATGATGGTGATGATGACCATGGTACCTGTCTGAATCAGAACTAGAATAATGTCCATATCCACTGCCTCTTCTATTAGGTGTGTCCAAGAATCTGCCATCCTTGACGATATCATCCATGTCTGACTTATGTCCATCATGAGATCTACTACCATAGGCTCCATTAGTCTTGTCCTCCTGTCCATGACTGATCCTAGGTGGTCCCTGCCTCTGCAAATCTAAAAAGCTCTGAAGAATCACTACATTAACCTCTTCTTGTTTCTCCTGTGCTTGGAAAGTCTCTCCTGTGACTAAATTATCCTGTCATCATCTGCTTTGCAACTCCTTATTTCGGCCTTTAAACTTCTCAAAGTGTCTGTTATGTGAGGGGGGTATTCATCACCATGTTACTCATATGATCTATAGGGAGAATCTTGTGAATTGTAGTCTACCATCTTGCTAATCATCTTTGATCTTCTTCCTGCAAATATACCATGCCAGATAAACCAAATTATAAATATAATCAACATACCTCAGTATAGTTTAAGGTAGGATATCCCATCTGCAAGATCAACCTAATGAGCACAATACATGTATAAGCATAATCATAACAATATATAGGTATCATCTCACTCATCATCTAGTTACGCTGCATGACCATACCAACTGCATACAATGACCCCATGCACGACAACTATAACTATGACAATGCATGCATACATCCACATAGACAACAAACATACACAACAAATGCATATTCAACCTACATGCATTCACGATAAACACATCTCAACAAAAACACCTTCAACTTCTATATGACAACACAACTGCAACAATGACCATCATCATGCATACACATCAAGCACATATACAACCTACATGCATGCATGACAACCATATTTCGCCCATCCAGTGCAAGGGGTGAACCATGCTTTGGTACCACTCTGTGGTATTAGATATCATCAAAGGAAAACAAAAACTAGAAACCACCCAAAGAGAACGAAAATCGCTCTGATACCACTCTGTAACACCCTCCTCCCACATTTACCCAAGCTAATCGGTCCACTAGAGTAAACATGTAACAAAGAGTTACTATGATATATTCAACTCCCCAAGTACAGTTAAGGAAGTGGAATCGACAAACCAAAACCAAACTGACCTTCCTCAGGAGCTACAAGACGTCTCAGGGGCTAACCAACCACTCCAAGTGCCAAACCCTGAGTTTACTTGCTTTTTACTGTCCTAAACCCCTAGTCGCTCCCATGAAAAGCCCTCCATGCGACTAAAATCCTCCAGTCGCTCCCACAGTAAGGCCTCCATGCGACTTCAGTCTTTTTCAAGCAGTTTTGTGCAAGTGACCCCAGAATCTGAGCCAATTTTTCAGGGTCGGGATTCAGACCTTTGCCCAAAACTTGATGAAATGATCAGAAATGATAAATAACAAGAATACAAGGCCTCTAATGCAAATACTTGAACAAGGACATGACCTGACTCACCCTAACCATAACATGCATTTCATCAAACACATCATGAATATGTTATGTACAAGTCATATAAACACATCCGAACATAGGGACCTCATACTAATCTAAGATTCATCAAGAATGTTTGATGCCCTCTCATAATAGCTACATTATAATCTATTAGGTCATCCATTCATTGACATTTCATTTACTAAACAAAACATGATGAGAGCCACAACCATAGTTTGTTATAAAACCATGTTTATAACCAACATATAACAAACATATTCACAATGATAGAACAACCATTAAAATCACATAATAACAAGCACATTTACTCATGAAATACAAGGGAAAAGAGCTCTTATTAACATATGCAAAAGCCAACCATGTTAGGGACTTCTATGTACCACCTGACCATAGATTGGGTTGAACCAAATATTTCTTTAAGCCAATCGCCCCCGTGCCATATTCCAAGCATGAATGTGGGACTCACAACAAAACCAACCAGGCTTCTCAGGGTTTACCGTGTATCTTGCCATTACCAATCAAGGGATTCCTAGGCCTAAAAACCTCATCTATACCACCGAGCTTTACCGTGTATCCCGCCATTAAAGGTCATGGGATTCCTAGGCCCAAACAAAGAAACATACACTACAACCTTTACCTCAATCCCGCCATATACTGATCAAGGGATCACTATGCCCTAAACAAGCATGGATGCCTCTCGATATCTCCACCTAAATTGTGAGGAATTTGCCTGCCTCCACCCTTAGGCTTTACCGTGTATCCCTTCATTACTAGTTAAGGGATTCCTAGGCCTTTGGGAATTTTCCTGAGACCACCCCACTCAGTTTTGAAGCATCTGAAAATCTAGCTCAACCAAGTAAAAGAACCCCATGACACCATGGTTATCCGGAAATGGCTAGGCAAGGCTGAAAAGCATTGTGACTCCTGGAAAAACCCATGCCAATGAGAACAAAAGAACCAAATGCACACATGCATGTACCATGCATACCAAAACTAGCAAGGAAATCATAGATGCAACTCGATACATGCAAGTAATCTCAATGTAGCCACTTGATCTAACTCTTCCTTACTTGATCTTTGCTTCCCTTTGCCTCCTTGTCCTTCCTTTTCCTTCCTCTCTCCGATGTTATAGTGCTCCAAGAATGCTCTAAGTGTGCAAGAGTATGTGGGAGAGAGAATAAAGGGAGAGCTCCAAAACTGAACTGGCAAAAGGTTAAATTGACAAAAGCTGTGAATTGATCCTTATAAGCCTTTTTATTATTGAGGCTTCTATTTTCGTCAATTTCCATTACTTTTCCTTCATTTTCCTTCTCACATGCAACCTGTGACCTCTCACCTTCCTTTCTCCTAATTTCCTTTATTTTCATAAATAAAATGTCAATTAATGCCTCTTGCCTTTTTAAAGCATTTATCATTGCCTTTGTCAGTTTCCCCTTCGCCATAATAAACCAAATGGACACCCGCTAGGATGTTTTGCCCAACATTCAGCTTGGAATATGTGTCATATGACCTTGGTCTTATTTTTCCTTTAATGACTTTATTACATGAACTTTTGACTTGGGTTTGTTACAATAAATGTTTTTTTTTTACAGAAACGGGTAGTGGATATATTAGAATCTTGGCCTTAATGCCAAAGAGCGGATTACAAAGGGTGAGTCTAAAACGATAAGTGCCGAGCAACCTTACAAGACCGTGATTTATGTTTAGCTCACATCTTTTCTTAGCTGCAACTATGTGATCAATTTCAGAGATTTTCCCAAGCTTGTGGGTACAAACAAACTGATTTAACAGAAAGTAATAAAACATGACAATGTTCTAAATTAAGGGATTGCTTCCCATATTTCCTGACCACCTCTAAGCAGAGCACCAACCGTAAGAAGGGCTGCTTTGTTAGCTTCAGTGTCTGCCTCTTTATTATTGGCTCTCAACACATGATAGAATTTTAAATTCTAGAAAGAATCACCAAGGTCTGAAACTCTGTGAATCAGCCTTGCTAGCCTTAGGTCCTTTGGCTTAGAACGAGTCACCATAGTTTTAATAATAACCGGAGAGTCTCCAATAACATTAATCTCCCTGATGTTTAGCACTTCCAGGATCTTGAGTCCTTGATAAAGAGCCAAAGCCTCCGCTTGGATGCTGGAAGTGATGCCCAAGCCCCAGGTGAAACTGTAAATCCTAGATCCAGATGGGTTAAAAATAACTCCTCCAGCACCAGCTCTTCCAGGATTGCCCTTAGCAGCCCCATCAAAAAATAGAGAGTGCCTCTAATGGTTTGCAATCCATCCCTAGAGCTCCTTTATTGTAGCCCTTATTTGCCAAGCTTTTGGGAGGGAGATGCTCTTTCCCAAATTTTGGAACTGTAGATCGAGCGAAGAGCCCCAATTTTTATCTTGCTGAGAGAGATTTAAATCATCTTTGTGGTCTCTCAGGCACTCTTTTAACTAACATTTAATTTTAACTGCCACTAGCTTGACGTCTTGCTCACAGTTTCTGAAAATCCTTTTGTTTTGCTCAAGCCAGATCTGCCAGCAGGTAATTTTAGGGAGGATAAACCAAGTAGCTCTGATAATTTAGTTTTTTTGGAGGAGGACCAGGGTACCTTTGCAACCATTTGTCAAAAAAATCAGTAGTGGAGGAAGGCAACTCGAAGCTGGCACTCAAAGTATTCAACAGCGTGGACCAGATCTGTAAAGTGAAGGAACATTCTAGCATCAAATGGGAAACACTTTCCTGATTTACCTTGCAAAGTCTGCACCTTGAAGGGTTGTGGAAGCCATGCTTCTACAGATTGTCGTCAGTCAAGATTTTGGAGTGGCATAACAGCCAATTGAAAAAATCAATTTTAGGCAGAGAGGGGTGGTACCAAATCCCTTTCCAAGGTTCTATATTCCTGGCCACATGGGGGCGCTCGCATAGCTTGGCGTATCCCTGAGCAATGGAATAACCACCAGCCTGCACACCCCAACCTCTAGAATCCCTACTTCGCATCCGCGTTGGGGCCAATCCGTGAAGCTTGGAGAGCAGTTCCTCGTGTTCTATGGCCAAATCTAGGGGCGTTTCAATTTTCCAGCCAGCTCAGCGTGAATCCTGCCAGGCTGAGATATCCCACAGGGAATGCAATCCAACATCGTTCATCCAACTGCAGAACACATGGAGAGAAGGACAGTCTCCCAGCTGCTCATTGATCATAATTCTATCTGTCCAAAGGTTGATCCTTTTTCCATTGCCAGGGACCCAGAAGGCATGAGTATTTATAAGTTGACAAGCTTTTGAATAGAGCTTCTGGAAGGGCAAGTTCAGGAGTGGCAAAGGATGGTCTAGACAGCGGAAACACTTGCCCTTAAAATATTTTTTCCAAAGAGCTATATGAGCCCAGCTAGCGTTAGGAGCAATAATTCTCCAAATGAGCTTAGCTCCCATGGCGATATTTTGGCATCCAAGATTTTTGAAGTTTAAGCCTCCTTCCAAGAGCGGTTTGGAGATGGAATCCCAACTAACTAACGAAAACTTTTTCTCATTTTGCTTGCCCCCCTTCCAAAAAAATTTCCGAATAATCTTCTCCATTTTTCTGAGAACCCCGGAGGGAGCAAGAAGAACATAAAACTGAAATAAGGGAAGACTATTAAGCACAAATTTAATGAGGACAAACTTACCAGCAATGTTGAGCCAGGAAAAGCCCCAGGCAAGCAGCTTGTTCTTGAATTTCTCCAGTTGGGGAAGCCAATCTTTGTTGAAGGCTCTTTTAAGAAAAACAGGAAAGCCCAAATACTTGAAGGAATTCCAGTTTGAGGAGGCTGCGAAACCAAGGGTTTTGGAAATGGAATTGAGCATGCTGGAAGTGGTGTTCCAGCAATAAATATGGCATTTGCCATTGTTTAAACTGCTTCCCGAAATCAGACAAAACTCATCTAGGACTCCTTTAAAAATGGAGGCTATGAGCACAGAGGCAGCTCCCAATAACAAGGTGTCATCCGCAAAGAGGGCATGGTTGATGTTTTTAACACCTCTTGCTATACAGAGCCCAACAATTTCCTGATCCATAATTTTTTTGTCTAAATAGAAGCTGAGGACAGAGGCTTGAACAACAAACAGAAGGGGTGAGAGTGGGCACCCCTGCTGAGCCCTCTCGTGGCTTTGAAAAAGTCAGCAGCTCTGCTGTTTACTAAAGGAGTGATCCAAGGCTCCGAAATGCAGGCACGAATCCAATTTATAAAGTTCTCCCCAAATCCAAATTTGTGTAAGACTTTCAGCAAAAAACTGTGCTTGACTCTATCAAAAGCATTTGCTAAATCAAGCTTGACAACCATACCTTTTTCCTTGTGACTCATACTTGAGTGGATTGCCTCTTGGACCAGCAAGTAGTTGTCCACTATCTGTCTCCCTTGAATGAATCCTCCTTGGTTTTCCGAAATGACTTTGGGGAGGATGAGCTTAAGCCTATTAGCAATAACTTTAGTAATTAGTTTATAACCGATGTTACATAGTGATATCAGACGAAACCTGTTGAACGTGTTGGCTCCTTTCTCTTTGGGAATGAGAGCAAGAAAAGCAGAGTTCATGCTACCTCTGATTTTCTGGCAAGCTTGGGACTTGATAACCATTTGTATAGGTCTTTTTCCACAATCTGCCAGCAAGATTGGAGGAATCTGGCCGTAAATCCATCTGGTCCAGGGGCTTTGTCCGGGTCCATGGCGAAGAGGGCATCCTTGACTTCATTCTTAGTGACTTTAGCTTCAAGAAGGTGATTCATTTCAATAGTAATCAAGGAGGGAACCACGTCAATCATGTCAAAGCTTTGGTCTAGATTTTTATCTTTTCTATATAGGCTTTGAAAGTGAAGAGAGGCAGCTTTTTTGATGCTTGCATTGTCTTTATGAGTAATAGTGCCATCTTTGATTTCGGAAATGGCATTGGTACATTTCCTTGCCTGAGCTTGTTTATGGAAGAAGGAAGAGTTCCTGTCCCCTGCTTTAAGCCAAAGACTGCGTGACTTAATTCTCCAGTACTCTTCTTCTGCTAGACAAGCCTTGTGGAAGTTTTGTTGGAGCTGGGCTTCTTTGTCTAGAAATTTTTTAGTTATATCAGCTGTTTCAGCATGGAGGTGGTGATTTTCCAGACTGCGTTGAAGATTTTTTCTTTCATTTGCTGGATTGGGCAGAGTTTTGACCCAGGTCTTTAAAGCCCTTTTCACTCTTCTGAGCTTCTCCTCCTAGACAAAAAAGGGAGAGCCTTTTACTAGCTGCATCCAGATGTCCTTAACTAAATGCATGAAGTCTGATTCATTAGTCCAGAGCGGGTTGAATCTGAAGGTGATTGGACCTAGGTCAAGCTGAGACACCAGTTCCAGCTTGATGGGTTTCTGGTCTGAAGTGCTGCAAGGGAGAATATGAACTCTAGCCTCTAACCCAAGCAAAAGAAAAGAGCTTTGAATTAAGAATCTATCCAATCTAGTCGCAATATGACCAGGGCCAATTCTTTTGTTAGTCCAAATGTACTTACCAGAGATTGGCTTGATGTCCAGGAGGTCCCAGTCCTGCATAAGATCCTCTGCCTATTCCCTTGCCGGATCTCGAACAATGTTGCCTCCTCTCTTGTCTACTGATAAGAGAGTAAGATTGAGATCTCCTGCTATGATGATATTCTCCAGGTTAACTAGATATGCTTGGGTTCTTATGGAGTCCCAACAGGCCTTTTTTTCCACAACGTTCACAGGGATGTACACGTTGAAGAGGTTGATAATCTCTTTTGAGTCCAAGTGCTGCAATTTTAAGAGCAGCCAATGAGTATTGAGGGTCTCAGAAACGAATGAGAATTTGCTAGCGTTCCAAAGAGTGGCTAGCCCTCCAGAAGCCCCTCGAGCTGAGATAGCTTTCGCCTCACATTTGCCCCAAAGTTTCTTACTTGCTTGAAGGAAGACGGAGTCTTCCAGTTTGGTCTCCTAGATGAGAAGTATGTCATGAGCTTCTGTTCTTATTAAACTTCTGATGGCTTCTTCTTTGATTTTGCTCCCCATACCTCTATAGTTCCAGGAGACTATCTTCATCCTTTGAATTTCTGGTTGGCTCCCTTAGAGCCTTGGGGCTGGTTTCTTGCCATCTTTGCTTTTGATGCTAGGAGCTTCTCAAGGGTTGGCTGACTGCCTAGAAGTTTATCCTTAAAAGTTTCCTAGTCTCTTTTTCCCCAGTCAAATTTGCGGCCTCTTGTGGATCTCCTTATCGAAGCTTGGGATTCTCCTATTTCCCCTTCTTCCTCTGAGCACTCCGATTCATGCTTCTCTTCCTCTGCTATGATAGTGTTTCCTTTGGAGCTCTCAACTATTGCCAAATATATTGCTGGAACACCACTTTCAGCCATTTCCTCTATTGCTGGAACACCACTTCCAGCTTGATCAACTCCATTTCCAGAACCTTTGGGGGAGTCTTTGAAGGGAGGGGTTGATTTTTGGTTTTCTGGTACCTGAGTTTCCTCTATTTGCGAGCTTAGAGGGGCAAATTTGTTTTCTTGATCCTTTCTGGGAGGGGGTTGCTGAAGGGGGGCCTGAGGACGTCTTCCGTTTGGACCAGCCTGCTTTCGGGTTTTCCTGGCGCGCTTGACCTGGTTCCAAGTTTGTTCTTTACCCTTTTCTGGTTCCATATTGGTTGGACAACCTCTGGCGAAGTGGCCGTAGACATGGTATTTTCGGCATTTGAAAGATAGCTGCTCATAGTCCAGCTTCTGCAGATGGGACTAGCTTCCTACTTTGACTTTGATGGCTTTCGGGAGACCCACCTATAGGTCTACTTCTATGCAGATACGAGCACAATCATATTGATCTTTGATGTTTTCCCTATCTATGAATTACCCAAGGGCATTGCGATGTGTTTCAACGAGTCCCAGTTCCAGCAATGGACTGGAAGATTAGGAAGTCTAACCCAAATAGGGACAACCGAAGGGACATCGACTGCAGGGTTGAAATCTGACATCCATCTATTGAGATACAAGCCCTGGGGGCCCATGAAATAGGGGCCATTCTGGAAGATCAGATCCTTGTCCTCCTGTGAGGTGAATTCGAAAAGGAAATACCCTCGTCCTAAGAAGTAAGAAGTGACGCTACTCTTGATCAAAGGAGCCCAGTTTCTGTTTATCCAGGACTCAGTGGTCTTAGGGGAAGGCCATAGACCGGTGAACTGGCCAACAAGAGCCCGCTCAGCTAAGGAGAGGGCAACTTGAATCGGGGTCTCTGGCGGCAAGGAGATTTCAGGAATGTCTTCCAGCCTCTTGACAAACTTGGCTGCTTCGCTCTTCTTCTTCTGCGGCAAGCCGACCAAGAGCAGAGTGAAAGCTTCGGCAGATGAGGGCAGGCTTGCCTGGGGCGAGCTCGGGACCTCCATGAGGGCGAGCCCAGCTTAATAATACCGCCCAACAGAAGACGGGCGCTGTGAACCGCAGAATCTCAAGAAAGAACGCTGAGAAGGAGGGCAAAGGACCCAAAGCCACAGGCCGCAGAGGCGCCGAGGCGCAGATAGGGTTTCATGGCTGCTCCAGAGCTCACGCGATCCTCTATCATCGAACATAAAATGAATTACACAACATATTTTTGTTACAATAAATGTTAAGGCCCTAATAAACATTCATTATTGGTTTGTATGTTGTGGTTAGGTTGGTCTACTGGTTGGTTACATCATGTCACTTTATCTTCTGTTTAGAATAAAGGAGATTCATTTGTATATGCATCATATTTTGTTTTGTGTATTGGATTCATTGTATAAGTAGGTTTCCCCCTTGAAGTGGATTGACATTCATTGATTTTTATCATTTTCAAGGCATTGGTTCATAACATTTGGTATTTGAGTCATGATCTTAAGTTTTTGCTTCTTTAATCAAGACATCTTGGTATTTTTGCTTCCATTTTTTTTGCGTGGGAAGTTTCAAACAATGAAATATTAACAAAATCAAGGCCAAATATCTAGGTATAGGTGGTAAAAATTTGAATTTATTGTTTTGTTGAGGCCTCAACACCTCCCCATAATTTCTCAAAAATTAAAAGGCCCCTCATATAATTTTTGCTAATGTCGCTTTTAGATTCCTTTAACTTGCTTTGGTTTGAGTGATTTTAGATTTCCTTGGTTTCATTTTCATCAAGGCACTGCTTTCGCCTCTCCTACAACTTTCCAACCATAGGAATTTTACTTAATTCCAACCTCTAATTTGAAAGTTATAGTCTTTCAAAGATTTAAACCATTTTTATTATTTTTTAATGAGTTTGTGAAACATTTAACACGTACACGTACCATCACACATCTTTATCTACTTGACATTATCATATTAGCATTCCAATAACCCTCTCCAAAGGAACAAACATATATGTACATATTTATATTAATATATTTATTTTATATTCATTATATATATTATGAATATACATATGTGTTATTTTGTTATTCTTCATAAATAATAATAAAAAAAAATTATTATTAACCAGTAATATGTAAAATTAACATATATTAATCTACATTGCAAAACCAAAATCCTAATAACATATTTTATATATATGTGTGTATAGTTTATTGTAATTAATAAAATACACATTAAACCTCATATATTAAACAACTAAAAGAATCCACGTTACATATAAATTTAGGGAGTTGTCTTTAGTGCGACTTTTTGGAAGTTTTTTCGGTCTAGTTTCTTTAAAATTTGGCAAGAAATTATTGAAATCACAAGTTTCATAGTAATCCCTGCACAATCTAAGTGCCCTAGGGGTTTTTGAGGGTGGTGAATCCATATATACAGTCAAAAAACCAGTTTAAATAACACAAATAATGATTTAACCTCAATTTTTCCGTCTAATTTCGGCACCGGAAAATCCAAAAAGTCGCGCTAAGTCCAATTCCTAAATTGGCACTGTATGTTAATTATGTATCTCACATTCTATTATATTGGTATCAAAACCTCTCACATATAATTTATGCCTCACCAGTTTATAAATCAATGTTTTTGTTTTAGCATCGTTTGGGGTGTCATGAAAACTAGATTACTGCAAATAGGCTCATCTCCATCACGTTAGCAAAAAGTCCAAGGGGAAAGCTACTAATCCAAAGCGACAATTCATGGAAATCACATTTAATAGTTAAAATCTTCTCTTTGCATCTCGGGCCTTGTGTGTAATATTAGTACAAACAAAAATTAAAACTATTAAATAATAAAGTCATAAATCAACCTTACTAAATCAAAATTAAACATTGAAACTTAAACAACAATTAAAATAAAGTTGAGCTAAACTAAATTATTTTTTAACTATAACTAAAGAAAACCATTAATATAACTAAAATAAAGTAATTTGGATAAAAGAAACTAACAAAAACTAAAATGACTACCATAGACCAAAAACTAAAATAGTTATTAAAAGAGTCATGACATAAAATGAAAGAAAATTATGAAGTTCATGTGATCGGAAGAGCCTATCACTAATTTGATATTATCATCAAAGATATGTTGAATTCCAAGCTTTTCCAATAACCCTTGTACATCATCTGCAGTAACCATGCCATCACCATCATTGTCCAAGGTATTGAAAATTCGAGATAGGTCCCACCTTTGAACGAAGGTCGTGTATATTTTATTTACAAAATCACTGCTCGTTTGATCTATCCTACCTTCAAATAAGTGGTATTTTCCAAGGTCACTTATAAAATGTGGGTATTTTAGATTACAAAGTTCAGGAAACTTAGTTTCCCATTATCTCAAAAACCCAAACATGAACATAAAAGTTGTAGAAACTGTAAAATTTTGGAACCCAACTTAGGGACATGGATACAATAATGCTCCAATACATAGACATGGTAGACACATTTGAAATTCCTATTGTTGCAGTGCTCAAGTACAATCGTTCTTGAAATCTGGAAAAAACAAGAAGGGAAAAAAGTAGAAAATCATGAGTCTTCTTTGTCCACCTCTGCAAGTTGTCTTTATCCACCTCTGCAAGTTTAAAATGTCATAGCTGAAAAGATCATCGAAGCAGCAAAGGATTTGGCATTAGATGGAGCCAAAGAACCCATCTTTTCTCCCTAATTTTGCTAATGTGGAAGCTGGAGGAGAACTTATTTCAGAAACCAGAGAAATGAAGGTCAACAACTATGAAAGTAGTAAAGATATCCCATATCGAACAAATGTCAATTACAAAAAGACCCAAAAATTATCAATACCAAAACATTCAATCAACTATAATTTCATAATAGTTCAAGCCTTGCAAGATAAATACACGAGCTATGACTGACAAAAAATACAAACAGAGTATATCAATTAACCTTTGATTATTTGCTTTGAAGGCTTGGTTGGAAAAAGCAAAGAGATCACAAGAAATGCTCTGCAGATACGTAGTTTGTTTTGTTTTGAAACTATCATATCAAACAAATATAAATAATACATGGAAATCAATTTGCTTCGCTGGAAAGTAAACAATGGAAGAAAAAAACTCATATATATGATTACACATAAAGTTAAACAAATTAAAGAAATGAACTCGTTGGATAACTCCATAACATACATAAAAATCACCTATGTTTAACTAATGAAATTATTAACATAGATTCGTAGCAACCTTGGATCTATTAAATTTCCAATCCGATCAAAACAAATAATTTAGTACAAACCTATATATTCCTTTGATTTATTAAATTCCCAACGAAATTAAATAATTGAGTACAAATCTCTCCACGCATAAAATATCTTTTGTGTGTGTATTATCAATTTTCTTTTTCCTATCTTCCACTAATAAGTAGCCTGAGGAATAAAAAAAACTTCGATATAGACCTCTTTGCAATGTTATTCCCAATAACAGCAACCACTAGTGCAACAACTATTAGTTGCTCAGAGAAGTAGCCCTCATATTCCCAGATTGATAGGGAAAATGGTTTGTATCTGTATGACCAGATGGGTGGGTCAAGTTCTCTTGAACCTGATGATTTTGATTATTTGAATAGGTGTAGTATGTTGGAGCAAGCTTGATACTAGTTCCTATCATTAATGGTCGATCGTGATGAAAGGGATGTGGAGGATCTTGTGGCCTTTAAAGAGGCCATCACATCAAATGGTCGATTGTTGTCCAACTCAACGAATGATAACTCAAAAAATGTATGCTCCTCGAATGGACTTTGGCATCGAAGAAACAGTGAAAGAGTAGTTGCCATAATCCTTCCTGGATTAGGATTGTAAGGCACCATTCCGCCATCTCTAGGAAACCTCTCTTTATTACACACCTTGGATCTTTATGGAAATTTATTGACAGGAAGAATTCCACCAAAGATTGGGCAGGCTAGAGTGTTAAGCAAACTTGACCTCAGCTCTAATGAGATGCCGGGTACTATTCCAACAACATTGTCTAAATGCACACAATTTATATCATTCGATCTTTCAGGGAACAGTTTGACAGGCGTGATACCGACATAAATTGGTTGTCTAATTAAGCTAGAACATCTGGGCTTGTACTTAAATGCTCTGACTGGAGGTATTCCAAATTCTCTGGGAAATTGCACAACTCTTCGAGAATTGTGGATTTGAAACAACAATCTCAGTGGTGCAATTCCTTCGGTTTTGTGTCGAACATGCCTGTTTGAAATCAACTTTTTATACAACTCTCTAAGTGGTGAGATACCTCCAATACTAGGTAACTGTACTCAGCTATTGTCCATCTACTTTTATAACAAGCTCTTGACTGGAAGTATTTCAGAGGAACTGGGGTTTCTCCATAATTGGGAGAACTTGGATCTAGAGTCTAACATAATAGAGGGCTCCATTCCTCCGACTTTAGGAAATTGTTCTTCCCTTCAGACCTTATATTTGGGACACAACATATTGTCAGGAGTATACCATCTAAATTGAAAATATATATATATTATTATATATATATATATATATATATATATATTATATATATTTATATATATTATAATATATATATATATTATATATAGATATATATAATAATAATAATAATAATAAATATAAATAAAAATATAAAAATATAAATAAAAAATTAAAAATAAAAATAAATAAATAAAATAATAAAATAAAAAAATAAAAATAAAATAAATAAAAATAAAAATAAATAAATAAATAAATAAAATTATGTATCGTCAATATCGCCCTTATGTTCTGCTGGTCGAATGTATATTCAAGAGAGTATTCAGGGTAATATTTCAGGTCCTATCCCTTTTGAAATAGGAAATTGCAGCAATCTTGCCTCTTTGCCTTGAATACATAATGACAGATTGTTAATGTTATGCCCATAGTTAAATACATGCGAGAGTTTGATAACAATTTTTTTGACCAAAATATTGTTATTTTTAGAGTGATACAAACACCAATGGAATAAGTTACAAAACATTTTTCTACGGAATTTTCACAGTTAGCGTTGCCACACATGATTGATTAAGTGAGCACTTCTTTAGCTTTATCAATCATTCCATTAAACCACGCTTATGGTTTACCATGATTGTGTGTAAATATAATTTGTATGAGCAACCAATGTCCTTTTCATTAAACAATATTCTTCATCTATATTTTGACATGACTCCTCATCAATCTCTTCTTGTTTGGCCATTATTTAGAAAATAGAAGTATAAACATAAATCAAAACAAATATGTTTGGGCATTATTTCGCAAATGGAAGTATAAGCAGAAATCAAAACAAATATGTGAAGTTGGTGGGTAGCTAAATTAACAATCGCTTTGTTATGAAGTATTGGGTAAAACAAAGAAATTAAAATTTCAAATGTACCTAATCAAGCTAACCAAAAAAAATATATACAAATTATTCACCTTATTCTCCATCACTTTAGGGCTTACGTTGGTCACTGGATTGCCTCTACTCGCTTTATGAATTTAAAAAGGAAAAAGTTAATGAAATTGTTGGGAATCACAAATCTGGTGATGTATTCAATAACATTTGCTAACTTGGACCTGGACCTTGTTTAGAGGACGACCCGTCAGTGCTGCACTGGTCAGAAGAAGAATAATACATACAATCACTAGGACAATGTTATGTACAATGCATGAACTTAGTTTCACCATCAATAAATCGAAAGCAAGCTATCACTTAACCTGGAAGAGAATACTATAGTAATGTGCATTATGAATGAGATCAATGATATATATAAGCTCATGGGAATATGCGCAGATCATGCTAGCAATTCCTGCAATAGTTACAGGGAGGAATATAAACACACCTCGCCTACTCATAGGTGTTCGTACTTGGTGTAGCAGGAGAAATTGTGCTTGATAAAAGTTTACAAGTGTTGAATTTTAATAGGACAAAACAACAAAATTGGAGTGAGGGGATTGGATCGACTAAACAGTGTTTGCCAGCCAACTTCATAAAGAAAATGCCTTTCAGCGTAAAAGTGGACATCAATAAGTGAAAAAGTATCTGAATGAATGAATGCCCAACGAAAAAATGGAGATTCTTCTCATTTTCTTTGTTATTTGCTTTTATATGCACATATTTATTTAAGATTTTACTAATTACTATTTTTTTAATGGTGCAAATTCCAAGGGATCCATCATAACTCATTTAACAAGATAACATGGAAATGGTTGGAAAAGTCAATATAATCCAACCCATTAAGGCATCAAATCAAGACTTGAAGTTACGCTGGAAAACAAATTGCAAAAGAATGATAAAGCAAAGTAAGAAAAAAAAAACCTCTATTTGTTGAGAAAGAACGAATTACAAAGTTGCGGGGAACAAAACTTCGTCACCAATAAAAAGAATAAGTCAAAATAGTTATAATTCATGGAAAAAATGGTAAGTCAACATAGTTATAATTGAAGGAAAAATTGGTAAAATAGGAAAAGAGAAATTTTGATAGAGATTGAAAAGAGAGAATTTGTTGAGAAAAGAAGAAAATTATGTCCTAGAACTCCTTCATGAAATGGTTCCAATCAATACTAAAGATTTGATTATGACTTCTTAATAAATTTTGTGCTAACAATCTTTTTTTTTTGTAAATACTCGATTCATTATAAAAGAGAACTCTGGCACCGGGGCGTGGGTTTCTTCAAGAAAACTATTCTTCATCGTTGTAAGAGACATTTGAGGGGGAATATTATTATTTTATATATTATTATTATTATTATATTATTATATTATTATTTTTTTTTTTTTTTTTTTTTTTTTTTTCATGCTAGGCTAGAATCAAGGATTTTTCTTGGTAAGGGATCCTATCTCTGCAACTCAGACAAACTTACACTATTGTAGATCTATCCTTTGTTTATAGAGTTGAGAGTCCAAAGAGCAATGTTTGGAGGGTTCTCTGTGATATACACAAACTAGTGGACAAGGTTGAAGATTTGAGGTTTTGTTTATATTTTAATTTAAATATTGTTATTTAATTTTAATTCTATAAATCTCCAATGTTGGTTTCATATCTACATGTTGATCCATGTAAATGTACATTATTGTTTTTTATGTAAATTATTTTCTTGATTTGAATGTTATTATCAGTCCCAGAGTATGATCTTGTTCATTAATGACTTTCTAGTAATTATTTGCTTATAAATGTGTTAATATACATTGGTTTAATAGTCCCTTAAGCATGAGAACTATTTCCATGCTATAGAGACATATTCTTAATCAATTTTCAGTTTGTAATAATTCTCAGAACAAAGCATGAACAAGATTAAATAATAGAAGATATCAAAACTACTTTTGTAATTCGATATTAATCATAAATTTGATGTTAAATCCCCATTTTTAAAACCATTGCACATGGTATGTAGAAATTGTTTTCTATTTGCCAGTTTAGGATAGTTTTATTTGTTTCCGCATTATTACTTAGGCTTGCATTTAGATTTAGTTTTCATTTTAAACAAAAGTCTCCTTACATAGGAGCAAGCTTCCCAGTGCTTAGTTAAGCCCACATTTCAACCTATGCAAATAATTTTTTTTTAAGCAACTGCAAAAGGTGAGTCTTTCCTTTTACCCATTAATACTAGCTAGTATTGTTATGCATTATCAGATAAAAGTTAGAGTTAGAGTTAGATATATGCATTTATATTACTTTTAGATTAGAGTAGGCATTTAAGTTAGATTTAGGTTAAGGCCATCGGGCCCATAAACGGTTGGAATCACCACACCAAGTAGAAAAGGGTTTAGTTGGGGCTCTGACTAGGCAATTTCCTTAATGTTGCATATGGTCAATTTGGACCATCAAATTTTTTTGCACTAGAAGGAGGGAAGACTGACAAGCTAACCCTTTGGAGCTATTTGTTTTAATTATTGTATTTCTTTTTAATTGACACCTTCCCATATCCCTATTTGGAGTTGTATTTTTGGACAAGTATCATGCACCACTCCATCCAATATAGTTAAATTATTGTTGAAAAATAAATTTGATGGTGAGGGTAAGTTTTTGCATCTGAACATGTATCTCACTTTATTGACACTTCTACTTCTGATAATACGTTTCATGAGGATGTTTTGTGCATGACTTTTACGCTTACTTTCAAGGGTTGCATGAAGAAATGGTTTGAAATGTTGTCAACTTACTTCCTTGGGATCAATTTGTAGGTGAGTTTTTATTGGCTTTTGAATATTTCAATTATGTTAAATGATGTGAAGAGATTAATGATCGCAGGATGAAATATGATGAATCACTAGAATATTTCTCAACTAGATTCATTAATCTTTGTTGTAGTTTTCCTTTAGAATATTTTCCTTCTATTAGCGAATGATTTCAACATTTAGTTTCCTTTTCTTTGGAACATGATCAATCTGAATCAAACATTTATAACCAATTACTAGTTGATTCTAAAGGTCTAGAAGTTATAAATGAACAACCTGTTATGCCAACTTTTGTCTCTCTCACAAATGTCGATTAGGGAGAATATCGTACTTTTAAAGAGGAACATGTAATCCCTAATATCCTCTCATATGCTTACATCTTCATCTCTTAATTAGCATATCTCTTTTGTAAACAATGAGATCTCGCTTACCCATGAACAAAGGAATGAAGAAATTTTGAATAAAGAGAAACAAAGTTGAACTATTTTTGAAATTATGGCTAGTACCTCATAAATGGAAGCAACTAAACATTACATTTGTGAACAATTTTCTCATAGTCCTAATAACAAGATTCAATAATATTCCACTAGTTATCTATCATAAACGACCTTGAATATTCTAATAATATGCTCTTATAGTCACCTCTCTACAATGAACACACTATTGTTTTGGAGACGATTGGATGTTCAAATATTTCAATAGGCCATAAAACACATACTAATCAATTAATCCTATAAGAGGATATAAATTCTCAAAATTTAAAAGTGGAATCAGATGCGATAATATAAGGGTTTCCTTTTGAAAATGATAATACTTTAAGAGATTCTTTCTATCTTCTTTCATCTCTAACTTATTGCTCCTTGTACCCTGAATTGTTTAATGGATGTGTTACACAACAAATCATTTTAAATCATTTAGATATGCATCATATTTGGAAATATCCTAATCAGGTGCAAGACGGTAATATCTTACATGTAGAAGATGAACAAAATGAAACTTCTTCCCATTTCTCTTTCAATTTTCAATCTTCCACATGGGAAGAAGGAAATTCTATAGAAAATGCATTTTGAGAAATGTTTTCTATTGATTTGCCTATATTTGCAATCGGTGAAGAGTCTTGTTGTAATTAGCTAGGTGAAATTAAACCTCTTTATCAATTAGATGATGTTACTAGTTGTCATCCCATAATTGCCAAATTATATTATACAAAGAAGGAGGACAACTCTTTTACATTATTTGATCCTATCAATCCACCACAAGTTGATTCTTCAACATTCAAATTTGTGGAGACTTGTCAAGAATATGAGATGCTTTAGTTGCAACTTTTGATTGCAACAAATTCTCGTGATCTTACTATGATCTCTAAAGACAAGCACATTAAGATTATTCCTCAATATTTTCTTCATAATAAGTCTACACATGATTTCCGCTCATTTGTAAATTGTTTCCCTCTTTTTCATGCCAGTCATTATACATATTGGAATAAAATATAAGATCATTTGGAGAAAAAAATGTGCAATATTCTTAGTTTTGAATGTATATTTGACTGTATTTTTACATTTTCCTAACAAACTTTGTTGTTATTTCAATGTTGACAGTTTAACATTGAAAGATGCATTTATTGATTCAACTAATTTGTTTCGAGTTGATGAAACAACATTGCAATTCCAACATATGACTATGCTACATCATCTTGTTTTTCTCGAAGAATCGATTTTCATGATCTCACACAAACATAAATACTTGATTCCTACCAATCAATTTTTTCAATTGTCAACTCATCCCAATCATGAGTATTTGTTCAACCTAATTTTAACAACTTGACTGAATTCCAGTTGAAAGAATACTTGGTATATAATGATAGAAATGATATATGGCTAGAGGAATCATTTCAAACCAAATTTTATGTAAATAAACATAGACCTATTGATTTCCTTACTAACTTTAGGTTTAATAAATTAGTTAAAATGATCATGGACTTATAGACTCTTATCAAGTGAAGGAGGCACTTTGTTCTCCCATATGTTTCATGTTCATTTTCTTATATTTTCCATTATACATATCACAATAAAATCAAGTCATGGTTAGAGGAGTTTTACATTAGAAAATTGCATCTACATAATAATCTTCCACTCTTGTATATCCTTGATGGAGGTGCACGTAGCTCTAGTGTTTCATGTTGCTTAATATTACATGCATTTATCTTACCGATCCTTGTTGTACATTTTCATGTAAGACTTAAGCAACATGAATGGCTCCATTAGAAATATGATTTCACTTAGTTTTGATCTGCTTAGTTAGATTACAATAGGAATAGGAGTAGTTTAATTTTGTTCACATTGCTCTTCTTTTGCTTACTAGAATAATGTAACTATGAAAATAAGCAAGTGATGAGCCCTTGATTTTTTTTCTTGGTTAGTCACTCTACTTTTTGCAAGGGATGGTTCAAAACGTTGCCAATAAAAATAAAAATAAGAAATTACTTCATGGAACTTGTTCAGGGAAGTACTTTTTATTACTCGTCATGATTTTAGTTTTAACAAGTTGTACTCTGAAATAGATCATATTTCTCTGCTTGAAAATACATCTATGGATATGCTTCACTCTAGATTATTTTCCTTTATGGGTTTCAGCCTAAGGATTTACCCTCTGAATGGGTTCTCATAAAATTATTTTATGCTAATGTTTGTTCGTTCATGATGATGTTCTTATTTAAATATTAATCACAATGAACATAATACAAGTTGGGATGATGATTCTCAATGTAATATGACTTCTTAACCTCTTACTTACTCATTTCATTATATTGAAATTCATACCTCATTTATTATTTGCAAGAGAAAGAAGTTTCTGATATTCATAGCTTTGAATTTCATACAAAGCAAAGTTCAATACATCCACATCTAGTCATAACAAATTCTTATTACCTAAGCACAAGATCTAAAATCACAATTTATTATTCTGATGATGTTTCTTTTACTTCCTTATAATTAATTTCAAGTATTCAACTATATCCATGTTAACATTTCATTGAATGTTTGCTATGAACAAATATTAATGAGAACCATTTCCCTTCTTTTCTCGGTGGTACTCTTCACTGGCTTGATGCATGCACTTAGTTTAGATTTAATAAATTAGATGATCATGAGCATATGTAAATTTTTTAGGAGAATCCAACTTCTCCATGCCCATTATATCTTTTTTCAAAAGAAGCCTTTTTAAAAACACTAACTTTGGAGACTATCAAGACCTCTAAATTGAATTACAATGGGATTCTTCAATGTATGCTTGCATATGTTTATCTTCATCTTCTCATAATTTTTATTATAGTTCCAATTTTCTTGTTTTAGTTACATTTTTGTTTCTAACCTCTATTGTTATCTTCTTGCAAGTCTTTGATGACTTTATTGGAAATTTGACTTTGCTCGTAGATTAAATTAGATTTAGGAATAACTTAGTTTGTTAGATCTAAGACTTTTGTGATCCATAATGTATATAGAAGCCTTTCGGATTAATCACATAATCATGAATTGGTCAAAGTTTCGAACCAACTAATGTAGTCCATCCTCAGGACAAGGTGAAGAATTTGTTGGGATATGTTAAAGACCCTATTGACCCTAAAGATATGAAGGGTGTCTACCTTGTTCCTTGTTCCTATGGTATTCCCTATATTGGGGAAACATGTAGGTCTATTAGGTAGAGAATCCATGAGCATGCTGCAAATATTAGACACAATCAATCCCACTCATCAGCCCTAGCCGAGCATGTAGAGAAAACAAATCACCATGTCTGCATTGAAGAGTTCAAAGTCATTGCCAGGGTAGATCACTTCCACCATAGGAAGCTTATGGAAGCAATTGAGATTGAAAGACATGCCAAAAATCTTAATAGGGATGACCGGTGGAAACTAAGTAAGAGTTGGACTCTGGATCTCATTTCTTGATTCCTCCCGCTCCTCTCCTTGGTTACTTTTATCTCTAGCTCTTCCTTATTTTTTTTCGTTTCTTTTTTTTTCTCTATTGATTTCATGAATCAATTTCTTTTTCTTGTTTCCTCCTTTTCATTCATTTTATGTTTCTACCCTATTTCCCCTCTTAATTTTATGGATTTTATGAATTTTTTAGTCTTTCTCTTACTTTTATTTTGAG
>APFE030468697.1:88692-123480 GCA_000404065.3 Pinus taeda
TTTATAAACTACTAAAAATATTTCCATGGAAATTAAATCAAGATTTTAATAAAAAAGAAAAGAAAAGAATCGTAATGAAACTACAAGTTTGTTGAATCAAATTTTGGGTGGTTAAACTACAACCATTCACAACATGAGATTTGAAAGGTTCAATAATGCCTAAGAAAATTATCGTGGAAGACTACTTATTTATCATGACAAGAGGAGGGTAACTTAGCTCGTAAAATGAGAAGACTAATAGAATAGGTGGCATCAAAATTACCTCCATTTGTTTAATGGCCCTGTCAAATGTGGTTATTTTTGCTTTCACATTCACTATTATGTTTTATGTGTTTTGTGGGCTGTACAAGATTATTTTTCAGTTTTGTTGTGCTAAAATGTTATTTATTTTTCTGTTGTATATGTTTTTCTGACGATGATAATTTTGAATAATTATTTTTTGATATGGACGGGTTGTTTTTTTGTGAGGAGAGACCCGATTATATGGTACTAGACTTCTTATAAGTTTTTTCTTTGTGCTTTTTGGTATTGAGTAAGTGATGTTTTATCCACTTTTCTCAGTATGTTGTGCTTTCACTTTCTGGGTCTTGTGGATTCACAGTCTTGATCATGAATGCTTTACTGTATTTACCTATGTAACTTTTTATACTCTTAATAAAAAAATTGATTTTCCCCTTGAAAAAAAAAGTGACATCAAATTGTTGAATCACAGTTTTAAGGGTGTCTCAATGATAACAAATGAAATTAATTTCAACTAACATCAACTTATAAATAAAATAAAAATGGACAACAATAAGTGAAAAAAGTATATGAATGCATGAATGCCAAATGAAAAAATGGATATTCCTTTCATTTTCTTTGTTATTTGCTTTTATATGCACAAATTCATTTAAATTTTTACCAGTTACTATTTTTTTTTAATGGTGCAGGTTCTGAGAACTCATTTAACAAGATAACATGGAAATTGTTGGAAAATTTAATATAATCCTGTCCATTAAGGCATCAAATCAGGACTTGAAGTTGTACTGGAAAACTCAAAGCAAAAGAATGAGAAACTAAAGAAAGAAAAGAAGACTCTATTTGTTGACAAAGAATGAATTACAAAGTTTTGGGGAACAAAACTTCGCCATCACTAAAAATATTAAGTCAAAACTACTATAATTCAAGCCAAAATTGGTAAAATAGTGCAAGATAAAATTTGATAGAGATTGAAAAGAGAGAATCTGCTAAAAAAGAAGCAAATTATGTTCTAGAACGCCTTTATGGAATGGTTCCAGTCAATTATAAATATTTGATTTTGATTTCTTAATGAAGTCTATGCTAACATTGTTAGGTCCCTATACTACTAGTGTAACCCCTTATTGTTATTAATACAACCCCCTTATTATATTGTTGTGCCTATGTAGTCCCCATATTGTTATTATTGTGCCTCATAGAAGCCCAATATTGTTATTATTGTGCTCTTACATTATTATTGTTATGTCGGCTCTAACTATATTATGACCCCTTAGACTCCTATATATAGAAAGGAGGTCTTGTCATTTGTATCGTCTAAGAATTGTTCATTTGTGTAATGTAAAGGAGGTTGCCCCCTCAAAAAGAGGCTTATTTTTAAGGCATTGATCTATCTTTTCTATCTTTTTGCGAGTTGGTTTCATAACAAACATACTTCTGTTGAAAAAAAAAATCTCAATGTATTATAAAAGAAAAAACTCTTTGCACAAGAGGGGGGGATTTTTCCTTATGAAAATTTGGTTGCATTGTTGTAAGGTACACATTTGAGGGGAATTTTTCTATACATCTAGGATTAAAATTAGGGATTTTCTTTCTAGGATTTGATCTCTGTTATTCAAGCAGACTTTACATTGTTGTAGATCCGTCCTTTGTTTATAGAGTTGAGAATCCAAAGAGCATTGTTTGGAGGATTCTCTGTGAGATATGCAGAGTGGTGGATAACGCTAAATATCTAAAGTTTTGTTTGTATTTTAATTTAACTACAACTATTTAATTTTAATACAATATATCTTCAGTATTGATTTGAGATCTTCATGTTGATTCATGCAAATGTATATTGTTATTGTTTCATGTAAATTCCTGTGTTGATCCAAATGCTATTTGTTAGAAAATTATATATTACCGAGCAATGTAACACATAAAATATATTGCAGAAATATAAACACAAAAAACACATAAAACAAGAAAGACGCAGATATAGGTGATTCACCCAATTTGGGCTACGTCCATGGAGAAACAACTAGTCCTTCTTTTTATATTATCCATCAAACTGAAGAGATGCAACCTATAACAGATCCATTGTAATTCCCTCTTCTCTCTCACTCAATATCTTCTCCCTCTCTCGCTCAGAATACAGATCTACATAGACGCAGTACAATTCCCTCATATATAACGAGGGGTTGCCTTCTAGGGCAAAAAACCCTAAATTAAACATAAATTCTACCGTCAGATCTTCGCCTAATGAACAACCTAGATTGACTACGAAATTACAACATTTTACAAGGTAATTTACATCTATTTTTAGCTTTGGGGAGGGGGAGGCGCTGCCTCGATCCTCTGCCAAGGGGAGCTTCTAAAGATCGTTGTCGCCCCCCTTGGACCCCCCTTGCAACACAAATATTACGGGCAATGTTGTCGCCACATTACGAACTGGGGTCCAATGTGATGATACCTCTAAATAAAGAAGATAATCAGGCTCCACACCCAACATTATTATCAGTCCTAAAGTGCGATCTTGTTTATTAATGACTTTCTGGTAATTATTTGCTTAGAAATTTGTTAATATACATTGGCCTAACAATCACTTATGCATGAGAACTATAACAATCATTGGTTGATTTTCCATGTAAATAAAATAAGACCAAGGTCATGGGACACATATTCTGAGCTGAATGTTGGGCAAAACATAGTGATGGGGTATCACTGGTGATTAATTAATGGATATGGAAATTGACAAAGGCATTGGTAAAGGTAAAGTGACATAATTGACATTTTATTTATGAAATAAAGGAAAATAGGATAAAAGGAAGCTGAAGAGACACATATTTGCATGAGAGGGAAATTGAAGGGAAAATGAAGAAAATAGAGGCGTCAATGATAAAAAGGCTTATGAGGATCAGTTCACAACTTTTGTCAGTGTAGCTTTTTGTTAGTTCAGAGTTGGAGCTCTCTTCTATTCTCTCATACTGTTGCACACTTAGAGTATTCTTGGAGCATTCTTGGAGCACTTTGGCATACATTGGATTTGGAGAAAGAATGCAAAGGATAACATGAAAGCATAGGAGAATAGGTGGATCTGCAACTATAGTTGGATTACTTTGCAGGTAACAGGTTGCATGCATGATGTCCTTGTTGATTTCTGGAAGCATGGTATATGCATGTGATTTTCTGGTTATGGGTTGTCATTGGAATGGATATTTTCCTAGATTGATAGTGGTTTTAGCCTTGCCTTGTCATTTTCTGGATAGCCATATTGTTATGGGTTTTCCACTTGATTGCTTTCTGATTGGTGATCATCATTCCTTATGGTTGTGGGTTGGAACAAATGCTTTGGAAGCCCTATAACAACTTGGGTTGAGTTCCTAGTCCTAGAGCCTAAGTTGGGAAAAACACTTTGGTGCCCTTGGTGGGTTGAACTACTAGTCCCTAGAGCCTAGTTGGACAAACACTCTGGAGCCCTGGACAACATGGGTAGAAATCGATCTGGTTGGTGTTAGTGGTGTCCGACCATGGAGGTGGAATCACTGAGGTTGAGGGTTGAGGTGGTTTGGCCTCTAGAAGCCCTAGTTTGGTTTTGTTTTGGGTTATTCCAAGAGATCCCACATTCATGCTTGGAATATGGAACTGGTGTGATTGAATTTCACCCTGATCTATGGTCGGGTGGTACATGGAAGTCCCTAACTTGGTTGTCATTTTCATATGTTAATATGAAACATTTTCCTTATTTTGATCTATGAGCATTTGTAGTTGGTGATATTGTGGTTGCATTGCCATGGTTCCTATGTTGGTTATTTTCTAGATATATGTTGGTTATATGATGTGTATTATCTATGGTTCTTGTCGTGAATTGTTTAGTTATTGATCGATTGATGAATGTATGGACTAATAGCATTGTTTCCCTTATGTGGAGAGGGCATAGGACCTTCTTGGTGATTCTTAGATGAATCTCAGACTATTATGATTAGATATGCACTCATGACTTGTAGCTTACATGTTTTCCATGTGTTTGAGGAAATGTCTAGTGTGTTCTAGGTAGTCTAGGTTAAGTTCTGGCTCTAAGTTTGAATGTTTAACTTTGTTTCCATGTCTATTATGATTCTAGAAAGTCTCAGGCAATTATGGGTAGTGGTCTGGAGGCTGACCTAGAACTGTGGCTAAGATCTTAGGACCATTTTAGAACTATCCACAAATGGAAGCAAACTAATTAAATCTACCAATACTTGCGAATTAACAAGACCAAAATTAGTTGAACAACTAACTATGGGTATAACCTAAGCATACATATACAACAAGAGGAACCTCTGTTGCTAGGGTTGGGCCCTAACCCAAGAGCTTCAACCCTCTGAGTCAACTCAGTGCTGGATCAAGGGAATGCTGCTCATTTTCATTAAAGAAATCAGAAATACATAAGAGTGCTTGGTTATAATGCTTCAACTCGAAAACCGCTTAGCTATCTTGAACAAAAAATCTGAATCCTAATGAGGCTCTAGGTCTCTTGATTTATACAACTGAAGTTACCAAAAACTTCCTTAAATTTAGGGAGTCTTGGCTCCAATCTCGAGATCAACTGGTCTTCAACTGTCACTGGCTTGGCTGCCAATGAAATTCATGACTTGATTGCTTACAACTTTGGGCTGATGAGATTTGATTGAGGAATCTTTGAGTGAGTGAGGAGTTAAGGAGGGAGATCCAGTCTCCTAGAATCCCTCTTGCTTGTCCCCATTTGAGTTCCCGTACTTTGATTAGCCAAAATTTTCTCCAAAACCTTCAATCAATGCACATTAGACCACTAAACATAACATCTCATCTTTACTCTCCTCATTAAGCAAACATAATTAAAACATGTAAAGAATGATGAGAAAAGTTGATTTTAGTAAGTTGGAGGTGCATTAAGGTCCATATAATTTACCCATTGATGAGCCTCATCATCAACCCCATACTGAAAATGTTGCTCATCCTTTGAGCAACTCAATCTATGTCCATGTCTTTCATTGCTTTGGTGGCCTCCCTGACATTCCCGACTTCTACTGTAGTCTCCTCTTCTTGTGGATAAAACCCTTCATTCCTCTCTATTTCTTCCCACTTCTTTATTTCTTCTTCTTCCTTTCCCCCCTCTAACATACCTTAAAGCAATGGTGGGCTGAGTTTTAATCCAATCCAGTTGACCTTGAGTCTGTGTAATGTCTGCTTACACATTGGGACTCTCTCTAGTGCATCCCTCTTTCTATCAGGAGAATGATATTCTTTGATCTTTAGGCTGTAGGGTAAGGTGTTCCATCTCCTTTGGTAGGCTTGTTGGCTGTCATCTCCTGGCAATCTTAGCATGTCTTCAAAATGAGTGACTACTTGTTCTTGTACAACAATGTATCGTGGTGCAAGCTGGGGTCAGTTGCAATGAGGTTGTGAGTGTTGATGAAAACCATTGGGTTAGATTGTTCTGCTATGATGAAAAAGGGTTTTGCTTCTTCTCTCACCAATACCCATTTCATTTCTGTAGCTCTGGCTTCCTCATGACTCATCCAAGATTCCAAGGCCATTAGTTGTAAGTCTCCTAGCTTTGGATTAGGGTCCCAAACATTTAAATTTGTTAGAGCTAAATTATGTAGGTAGAACTTAGATATCTTTGCTCTATCCTCTAGGGTGCTTTGATCATAGAGGTCAATGAATTACCAGTAGTCTTGGAAAGGCATAGTTCCTCTTTGTGCTAGGGTTTTTATCTGAAACTGCATCCATTGTTCTTTGAGGTATGAGGCATAGGACTTTGCTAGCATCCTACATTGAATTGCCTCCATGGATAAACTTGCCATAGTTTCCAATTGGCCTTCCTTTTCCTGTAGCTGCTTTCTTAGCCATGTGTTCTCAACCTCTAATTGAGATTTCATCATTGTTTCCCTGTCTCTTATGCTACTTAATTCTCTGCCCATTTCTTGCAGCTTCTCTTCCATGTGGCCTACAACTTCCACCCCTTTTGATTTAGCAATTTGCATCCACCGATGTATTCTTTCTCTCTCTTTTTCAAGTTCAAAGAATAGAGGAATGGAAAAATTTTGTGGTATCACCCTACCTCCTTCAACGAATCTATAGTAGGATCTGGGTTTTGGCTGTGGGCTAGGATCCTTCAGTTCCTGGGCCTCTTCCTCTAGTTTTTCTTGAGTAATTCCTTCTTCTTTTCCTTCCCTTTGCCCTTGCAACCTTTCCTGATCTTTTTTTCTGTGTTTCCTGTAGCTGTGATAGGGTTTCCTGTAGGATCATTTCTGCTTCTTGTAGGTCTAACTCTGTTTCTTGTAGGAGACCTTTTCCTTTTGTTGAGGCTAACCTGGTGATAGGTCTCCTAACATAGGTGACTAGTGACTTGGGAGAATCTTGTTTTGATGTTCCTTCTCCTTCCTTCTTCCCTAGAGGGACTACTTTCTCTTGTTGTTTGGGAAAGTCTTCTATGATAATTAGAGTCTTGGTAGGGGTCTGAGGTCTCCCTTGTTTAATACAGGTGCTCTTCCTTGTCCTGAAGTAAAGTGGAGTTTGCCTCTGTCTCTTTCCCTTTGATTTGACAGGTGTACTCAGGGCAGTTAGAGAAATGGATATCTCCTTCTCTATAGGATCTAGAGACAGCCTTGGTGATTCTTCTTCTTCCTTGCTCTGTTTTTCAAAATTTTGTTCATCCTCCTGTACTTCATCCTCCCCTTCATCTTATTCTTCATCCTAATTTTATTCTTCTTTTCCATTCTCTGTTTCTTCCTCTTTGTCATCCTCTGTTTCTTCTTCTTTCTCACTAGAAGTAGGGACTCTATCATACTCAATGGCTCAAATTCCTCCTCCTTCCTGCATGTATGAAAATGTTGTCCATGCAATAGGGATTCTTAAATTGTTTAGAGCATCTTCCAGGATGAGTTTGATCAACCCATGATGTGCTAGCTTCTGATGTTTCGTTCTTGTACCTTGATGCTCATGTCTATTATTGATTGTAACAGAAAATAAGGTACACTAAGTCTGTTATGAGGAGGTGTCTCCTCTCCAATTCTTAGCTCACGGAGGAGTCTAAAGTGGTACCCATACACTACACTGTATCTACCTTCACAGGAAATATACTTGATGATGTGGTAACTTACCTCATTCCAAGGATATGGAATTATTTCCCTTCTAACCCCATTTTTGTCTTCCATTGGTTCTTCTCCTTCCAAGAAAAAACCCTTCTTTGCAAAGAGTGTTGTTAGTCTTGTCCTCTTTTCTCCACTACAACCCTAGGGGTAGTGTAGTTATCTTACTAATACTCTTAGGGGTAATTTCTATTGACAAACCCTTCACTACAGCAGTGGCATTGGCTCTAGTGAGAGGTATGATGGGCATTGCAAATTCTATAGCCACATCATCATCGTATCCCCTAAGTAGCTAAAAGAACCCCATCCATTGATGCCTTGTAAAGATTTTTACTACAGGAGGATGCTGGTGTCTTCTAGTTGTGTTGGTGGGTTCTCTTTTGTTGAAACCTCCTATCATATTTTCTGGCAATTCTTATATGAGTGAGGTTTGGGTGGCTATAGTTTAAGAACTTTGGTAGATTATGAGGTATCCTTCACTGACCTTCACATAATTATTTCTACCTTAATGTGTGCTGCAAATACTCAAAAGAAATGAGGATTTCTTCCTTTTAAAAGAGAGACTCAGAAGGTATGATACCTACCTACCTTTTCTATGCTTTGGTGATGAGAACTCTCGAATTGATTGCCCTCAGTGTCCACTTGCAACTTTGTGTGGTAATTCTCCCTATATCATGTAGCTCTCCTGTAGGTGCTCTTGTTTGCTATAAGTGTTGACTGTTTCCTATAGGTTGTCACTGTAGGGATGCCGAGAGTAACAATTTCCTTCGATGACTCCTCGAATTTACCTCTGCCTTCCGATTTTCGAAATAACCAATACTTTGCGTGGGAGTTAGTGATTATTTCTATTTGTGGATGATTTCATTGGGTGATGTGCTGGTTGGCTGAGCACAAATACCTCCTTTCGGATTGTTGGTCCCATTACAAGTTCATCATATCACATTTCCTTGTAATCATCCCCCACTTTCATTCTCCGTAACTTAACCACTTTTTTTATTCAATCCCCTTTTTTTTTTTATGTGACCTTGCCACATGTGGAGTTGAGTAACCCTTTCTCTTCTGTTATCTGACTAAAGGTGGCCAAGTTAATTGGCCACCTTCGATTATAAAATCAATTCCTGCATTATTCCTACAGTTTAATCACATTCATACCTATGAGGGAGTATGGGTGAGATGACATACCTGTTGGTCCTTTGCTTTGCTGATGCATGCTGGAGAGTGGTGCGAATTCGTTGTTCTTTGACTTAGCTGCATATTCTTCAACTATGTTTTTTCTTCTTCTTTCGTTGATGAGTTGTTCCTTTAATGATGTATAGGTGTTGGATTTTGTTGCTACTGAGCTCTAGAGGAGCTTACTCATCATTGTAATCCTTGTGCTGAAGGTGGAATGGAGTTGTTGTGGTGTTTTTTGTGGAATAGGCTGCTACAGGATGTCTTGTAGCTGCCTTTTTCTTGAACTTTTGCATCTCTTATCTGCTTCTGAATTTGCATGGGTATTGGAATGAGTGGAGGATGTGGTTATGGAGTGCAATATGATGTATGTTGTTGTATGGATACAGGGGTGACATGGTCATGAAGGGTGTTGGCTGAGGTGTGGTGAGGTCAATGGTTATTTTTATATCCCAAAACAGGCTTGTGTCACCATTTTGCCACTGGATTGCCCTTCCTATACTTTTCCAAGGCCTGCTGTAAAACCTATAGGAAACTCCTGTAGTATTACAAGGGATCCTATAGAAAACACATAATTGCTTGGAATTGGAATCTGGAGTTGAGTATGGATGGAAGAACATGGGGAATATGGAGGAGATGAGATGGATGAAGAAAAAAATGGTTTATGGTAGGGCCTTCTATCCTTTGTAGCACGTGCACGTCATCTTCTTACAAACCTACAAAAACAAAATTGTTATTTTTGTATGTTTTTCGTTATTTTTTTTTTAATTTCTTTTTTTTTTCTCTCTTTTTTTTTTTTGAAAAGACAACTGGGCTGCCTCAAAGGAGGTTTTCATCCTTGTTGCCTGCCCTGGGCGCCTCAAAAGAGGTTTTCACCCAGAGATTTTTTTTTTTCTTTTCTTTAATACTCTTGGGCTGCCTCAAGAGGTTTTCAACCCAAAAGTTGGACTCAGGTGAGGTGGAACCTGAGACTTCTTCAATCACCATCACTGCATTGCTGATGCTATTGATGAATTCTTGCTTTGATAAGGGCTTTTTGTAAACCTTTAACCTGTACCCATTGACAAGCAAAGGGATACCTTCTGCATCGATGATTCTTATTTGAACAACGCCATTGTCATGGCACTTTTCTATCATATATGGTCCCAACCATCTGGTCATTAACTTGCCTTTGAAATCTTTGTACCGGAAGTCACACAGTAAGTCCCAATCACCTTCTTAAAATAGTTTGTCCTAGATATTTCTGTTATGCCAAATTTTCCTTTGTACTTGAGTCACTTTTGTGTGCAGGAGGGCCTGCATCCTAAATTCATCTAACCCATTTAGCTAGATAAATCTTTCATGTTGTGCCCTTGTGACATCTAGATCCAGTTGTGCTGCCATCCTTAAGGTGTTGTATTCAAATTCAATGGACAACATGGCTTTCTTCCCATATGCCAGCTCATAAGGAGTGAAGCCAATGGTGGTCTTCCAAGTGGTATTGTAGGCCCAGGTGGCCTCAACTAATCTATTTTCCCAATCCGTTCTGTTGCTGCTAATCACCTTGGTCTGAATGCTTTCCAATGCTCGGTTGGTGACTTCCACTTTCCCATTAGCCTGTGGGTGGTAAGGAGTGGATTTTATGTGCTTGATCTTATGCTAGCTTAACATATTTTCAATCACGTGAGATGTAAATTGACTGCCTCGATCAATGACCAATTTTCTAGGTTATCCAAACTTACAAAACACATTCTCCCTCAATAATTCAACCACCTTTTCTTCTGTTGCTACCTTAATAGCTTTGGCTTCAACCCATTTTGTTAAGTAGTCGGTGCACACAATGATGTACTTCTTCTGTCTTGATGGAGGGTCAATGGGCCCAATGAAATCCATGCCCCACTTGTCAAATGGATCGAAAGTCACTTGAGGTTGCAGGGGAATTTCATCCCTAGGTGTAGGCTTCCCCATCATTTGGCATTGATCACATTGGCTGGTATACCTTTATACCGTTTTACATCTTGGTGGAGAGTGGGCCAGTAATAGCCAACTTGTAGTACCTTGAATGCTGTTCTTTTCGCTGCAAAGTGACCTCCACAAGACCCATCATGATGGGCCAGAAGGATATCAAAAACTTCCTCCTCCCTGACGCATCTTCTTAGAACTTGATCTAGACCTAGCTTGAAGAGATTGCTCCCAATCCAAGTGAATGAGGCACTTTTTCTTATGATTTTGCTTTTTTCCTTAGAGGAAAAATTTGGAGGAAACTATGCAGATAAGAAGTAGTTTGCTATGTCAGCAAACCATGGAGGGAGAATTGAAATGGAGAATAAATGTTCATCTCGTAGTTGATCATCAACCATTCCTTCCTCCCCTGCAGGCAAAGTCAATATGGATAAAAAATCTGCAACTACATTTTCTTTTCCAGACTTATCAATAATAGTTAGATCAAATTGTTGTAATAAAAGTAACCATCTAATAATCTAGGCATTTACATCAGATTTTTTCATCAAATATTTAATTGCAGCATGGTCAATATGTATAAATGTCTGGTAACTAGTAATGTAATGTCTAAATTTATTAAATGAATGGACAACAACTAGGAGCTCTTTTTCAGTTACTGTGTAGTTTAACTCAGCTTTTGACAGGTTCTTACTAATGAAGTAAATGACATAAGGTAACTTGTCACCTATCTGGCCTAAAGCTTCTCCTATAGCTTTGTGAGAGGCATTGACATGAATGTGAAAAGGAAGAGCCCAATTTGGGCTTCAGAGAATAGGTGCAGTAGTCAACTTGTCCTTTAGGGTGTCTAGGGCTTCTTGACAACTTTCTCACCATAAAAATTCGAAGTCTTTGTCCAATAACCCAAATAAGGGAGAAATTAACTTGCTGAAATCTTTTATAATTCTCCTATAGTATCTGGCTAACCCTAAGAAACTTCTAACATCTCTCTGCTTCTGTGGAGTAGGGACCCTTTTGATGATGGCTATCTTATTTGGTTCTATTTGCAATCCTTCTTGGGATATTAAGTGACCTAGAACAGTCCCTACAGTCATCAAGAATTCACATTTTTCAGGACTAAGGGATAAGTTTATTTCAATGCATTTGTTTAACACCTTTCCCAAGTTAAAGAGAGCCTCCTGGAAGTCACACCCATAAGGTGTGAAATCATCCATATAAATTTCTACTGCGTCATGGACTAGCTCTGCAAATATACTTAGGATTGCTCTCTCGAAAGTGGCAAGGGCATTGCATAAACCAAAAGGAAGGACCCTATAAATGAAAGTACCCCAAGGACAGGTGAAGGTGGTTTTATCCTAGTCCTCTACGCTGATTTGGATTTGATTGTACCTGCTGAATCCATCCAGGAAAGAGAACTTCTTTCCTGCCAGACCATCTAACACTTGGTCAATGAAAGATAGAGGAAAATGATCCTTCTTTGTGGCTTTGTTTAGCTCTTGATAATCCACATAGGTCATCCACTTTCCATTTTTCTTTGGAACCAACACCAGAGGAGACACCCACTCATTGTCTGAGATAGGGTAAATGAATCCTGCATCCAACAACTTTTGTAGTTCTTCTTTGACTATATCCTTGAGGGTTGGATTCATTCTCCTTTGGGGTTGACAGACTGGCTTGCAACCTTCCTTAATGTAAATGTGGTGAGTACACACCGGGGTGCACTCCCTTCATTTCTTTGTAATTCTAAGCAAAGGCATCCAAATGCTATCTTAGCATGTTACATAACTCTTCTTCTTGGTGTACAGAGAGAGAGGGGTTGACTTTCAATCCTCTTTTAGGGTCGAATTCTATTGTCTTGACACGAGTAGGGTTTGATTTAGCTGAACATAGATCAATCTGATGGTTTTCCTTGTCTTCCTTCACTACTTCCTCTAGAGACATGGTGTTGGGAGTTTGATTTTAGAGGATGTGTTCAATCAAATCATCTTCATCAGGATGTCCCCTTCCTATGGCAGTTCTAGGGTATAGATTTGGGAGGAGTAGACTTCATCTTCTTCCTCCTCTTCTATCCATAAAGTTAATTCATGTTCTAGGGATGACTGAACGTGAGGGTACATGACCAATTGTTTGGACAGATGACCATTTTTTATAGTCATATTTCCATCCCTGCAGCTTATGTAGGCATTGACAATGGCTAACCAAGGCCTCCCAAGGATGAGAGGATAACCATTGAATTTGGTCTTAGGGTGGAGAACTAAGAAGTCCACAAGGTATTCCCAAGAATCAATGGATACCACTACATCCTCAAAAATCCCCTCAAGAGCTACTGTGGATCAGTCTGCAAGTTGTAAGACTATCGTGGTCTTCCTTAATGATCCCTGAAGATTCAGTTGGAGCTTAGTGTCCTTAGTCATCACATTGATGGCAGCCCCAAGATCAATCAAGGTATGGGGAGCAAAGGTGCCATCAATGTGTACATCTACTACAGGACTCCCAAGTTCTAAATTCTTTGGGTAAATTACCCACCCCAACATTAAGTGCGACAATTATCCCATAACATTAATGGTAGGGGTGTCTCTCTTTCGCCTCCCTCGATGTTTGAAACACTTCCCTTTGATCAACTTGTTGTAAATGGGGACATCCTTGATAACTTAGAGAAGCGAGATTTTGACACACAAATTTTTCAACTCACCCAGAAGTTCAGTCTCTTCTGGGTGTGCTAGATTGGATGGGTTAACCTTTCAGGAAAGGGAGGTGGATTCATTCTAGGCACACTTTCCTCTCTTTCCTCCTTACTCTCTCTAGGTGGAGATGGAGGTTGGTTATGCGAGAGAAATCTCCGATACCTAAGCTTAATTTCATGAATTTCCACAACATAGGCATGGTAGGATGCTTCTCCACTGTAGACCTGTTGTGCATGTCTATTGTTCAGGTTCAGGTTTTGTTGGGCAAACATCTGAGGTTGTTTAGGTAGAGCAAGGTGTAGGAGTTGCGTTTAAGATGGAGGTGTTGTGGCCACAACCGCCACCCTATTAAAACGTGCTCTGATAGCAAATTTGAATGGGTCCCCTAGAAGTTTGATCTTTCACTTCTCCGAATGATCTGCTTTTTATCTCTAGGATTTTAGCTTTGTACCGAGTCAAATCTTCAATTCTTAATGGTCAAGACTCCCCTTTAACAAATCTCTGCTGCATGGTTCATTCATGACCCAGTCTAGCCCTTCATTCATTTCCTTCATCAAGACTTTTCAATCCCCATAAACCTTCATGGTGCTTTATGCCCACACATATAACCAAACCCCACTCTCTATTATGGTTGTATTTGGATTCAACCCACAAAGCCTTCTATCGCATCTTTGTTCCCATTATAACTCTTTATAATAGGAATGCTTCACAAAACATGCATAACTTACCCTTTTTCGCTTATCGCAATCAACATTAACACACAACACGTACCATGAGGCACTGGACCCGACGACATTATTAACCATAATATATATATTTTGGGTCCGAAGCCCATCACATATTGCAATCGGCGGAGCCCAGGGCTTGTATATAAGGCGCACCGCGATCTTCCAGACCTGTCGGGATCATTAAACATAATTTATATATTTTGGATCCTCTTTCCCCTATCGCAATCGCAATCAGCAGAGTCCATGGCATATACATAAAGCACGATGCGATGTGGCAGACCCGACGATAACTTTGGACTCGGGTGCATAATATTTCAAGTCCGGCCTTATGGTCGGCCATGGGTTTTCCCGCGTATTCCCATATATTGCGATAATACGTTGTGGTCGGAGTTTTCAAAGGGAAATCTTATGTGGTGGATCCAAAATGATTATGAACTGCGACACATATATATTTTGGGTCCGCTCTCCCTTATCGCTAATCGCAATCGGTAGTCGGCGAAAGTGAAGCCAATGCGATATGTGAAGGGGCGATGAGCGCACCCGACGATAATTATACGCCCGAGTGCATAATATTTCAAGTCTGGCCTTATGGCTCAGCCGCAGATTTTCCCATGTTTCCTTGTGTTTTTGATAAAGTGTTCCAATCTGGGTTTTCAAAGGAAAATCTTATATGGTGGACCCGAGGAGATTATGAACCGCGTATATATTTTGGGTCCAACCAATTGCAAGTCGCAATCGGCAGAGCCCAAAGCTTAAACATAAGGTGCTATGCGATTAACAGACCCGGCAATAATTATACGCCCGGGTATATATTATTTTAAGTCTGGGCTTTCTTGCATCCATATTGCAAATCAACCTCATCCTCATCATTAGTATGATGTGATTCCTTCCGTGCATGAGCTAGTGTTTCTTCTTTTAGTAGAAATGTTGGTCTAGATCCATTCCTAGTGTTTTTTCCATAAACCCTAGGGCTTTCTTATCAAAGCCTTGTTGCTTGCTAGGGTTTGCAAACCCTAGATATTCAAATTTTCAAATCCTTAGAATCCCAATCTCATTTATTAATCAATCAAGGATGTCCAATGATGATCCTTGGTTACTCCAAACCAATAAAATCTACTTTTGCAAAATCATTGTAATAGTAGTAGAAATTTTAAAGACTTGGTCTTCATTTCAATGTGCAAGAGCATTATATTCAACATCCAAGCAAGTTCAGTTAAACACTTAAGTTCAATATGTCTTTAGTTATAATACTAGGTCTGAAAATGTCCTTATCAAGAGAGCCTTTAATTTATGATATCGAAGAGAGACCCACCTTCTCCTCAATGAACTTTCTCCATTAAGGTATGTTTTCTTCAAATGCATATATGTGATCATTTTCCTTATTGCCTTGATGTGCAAGATATTTATAACATAGGTCTTACCATTAGCACATGCAATGCATCTTTCCAAGACTTCAAGAATATAAGGTTTCAATGCTTGTATAATTACCCAAGCTTTCTTCAAGCCTTGTTAGACTTATATTTAATACAATTATTAGACATATCAATGTATATCTAGCATCCCAGAGTTGCATCTTACATTTATACATAGTTGTCTTTAAAGGATTCTTTAAATATCCCTTTAATATGATTTCCAGAGCATTGACATAGTCCTCTAATGCATTTTTCACAAACCTTCACAATATACTGAGATCATATTTACTAATAGTTCCAAAGAGAAATTTCTTAGAAGTCTTACTCTGGGCTTCCAACTAGATCTCTCATTCAAGCATTGAATTGTCGTATTTGAACATTACTGTAATATGCTTACAACAATTTTCTTTAGACAATGTTGTATCTTCATCTTAATAATTCTTCAAGGAGGATTGGGCATGAGATCCATGAGCCACGTTCACACTTGTGAGATCAATTCCTTTTTTAGTGCCTTCTACAAATCTAGGATCAAAATATGTTCAAAGTGGCTCAACTCGTCTTCTTAAGGAACTTAGCTTCTTCAATTCTAACAAGGGACTCAAACTTTCGAAAATCATTGAAATAATGGTTTGTTTCCTTTTAATTCTAGTTTCCTTTGGCACTTCTTGTTGAGGAGTTCTCGAGGATATGAATACCATTATAAACTGCATCATAATCTCTTTTACAAAGTATTTTTACATGTCCAATAATTAATGTAACATATAGGATCAACAAATCAATATTTTCACATATCAACTCAATGTTGCGGGTAAGGTTCCTTTCCTTGAGTAAATACCTTGGTTGTTCAGAGAGAGAGGTTTTCCTCATTTTTCTACAATAGGGCTTGAGGTCTTTTTTAGGTTTATGTATCATATTATTAGGTTTTATTTTTAGCTTTTATCGGGCTTTCTGAGATCACGTTTGAGGCTTATCGACCTATTGAGACAAACTCTGAGATATCTTGACCCTTAAGTCTTTTGGATTGAGGTCTTTAGAGATTCAAATCAAACACACTAAGGTTTATCTTGGCTTCTTCCATAACTTGAAACCTTTTGACCTACCCTCAAAATTAAGGCTTCAATCTTCTATGCAAGAATGAGTCATCGTTGGATTTAAGTAGTGAAGTTACGACTTTAAACGAGGGCTTTGGCCCTTTTTACAGCTTGGACTGGGATTGGCATAAACAATATGAATCATCAATGTTGCTTTCATCCACTTCTTGTTCCTTCTCACAATTTAGATAGACATGATAGGGCACTGATTTCACATCACCTTGATGTCATTTCTTTCTAAACTCGACCTGGTCAAAGATGACATCTTTATCATTGATTTGGTAGAATAAGATGTAGAATTTCTTTAACAAATATGGCAGATCTCGACCTTCTTTTGGAATGTGTTCTTGAACTACAGCCAGCGATAAAATAAACCCTATAATTGCTCGAGACAAAGATGATTCATTCTTTAGGGCTAGTCCTTCACCATAGCTCTGATACCATGTTGATTTTTATAAGGTCTTCTATATTGATAATTACTTCTCATGATTTATATTTTTTTTTCACATTCTTATCCATTATTCCATTATTAAGTAATTACAAAGAAGACATCAACAATATATTATTTATGACAGTAGGATCATGAAGAGATGACCACATAAAGAACATAATAATTTTACCCTGGGAAAACCCACAAGGGGGGAAAATCCGACAACCTTTTCCTTAGAGAAATCCCTCAATTCAATAGAGATACATGTAAGTCAAACACTAGGTCAAACCCGGTCCATCCTCCTCGTCAAGTCAAAAAACTTGCTCAAGAAACTCACTCTGATTTGCTCAACTAGGTAAAAATTTCGTCCTCTTTCTTCATCCATAGAACTTTGTCCTCCAACTCTTGTGTTACTTTTGGTATAGATTTGTCTTGCACATATTCTAGTACAAATTCGTCCTGCATTTCTTTGTCTTCATAAAAATTTCTTCCTCAGAGGTTCGACATTTCCACAAAGTACCTTCAGTCCTTCAATATAGAATGCTATCACAAAGAATTGGTCCTTCAACCCAAAAATTTGTCCACTATTATGCCTCCTTCATATGGATTAACAGAAGATATGATGTCTTTATGGTTAGATCCAAATTTTACTTGAGAAGAGGTTGAATTCCTCATATATATAGAGATCCAATAGGCCAAATGGGTGCCTTTCATAATATAGCTGGCTTGATTACTTGAAGGGGCCAACTTGACTAGGAGGAGGTCGGCTTGGCTTCTTTTGGAGCCTTAAATTCTAATTTAAAAAATTCAAATTCTCTTCTTTTGAAAAGAGCATGAAGAACATGCTTTACAATATTTTAAGTACAAAAACAATAATTACGAAGACTGAAAATAGTTACAAAATACAACATTTAACACGTCTATTTCAAGATTTGTCAAGCTTTTGAACACTTCAAAGAGAGTAGCACCCTCAAAACTTCTCACATAATAACCCCTTTACCTTTAGATCTAAGTTGTTTGTGGTTTTTTTCATGGTGCCTCCATAGAGAACCCACAAAGAAGTGGAGCAAGTGGGATGTTATTATTAAGTAGAGACATCATGATTACTTTCATATGGGGGATCAATTAATGAATTTAAGATTATGGTTGACATGGTATATATGAACATGATAATAGAAAATCTAGTGGAGGACCGATTATCACCCAAAATATTGTTCGCATTAAGGTCTTCATGAGAGGCTAAGGTGGTACTACATAAGACAAGTGCTCATTATCACCTCAGCAAAAGTCCCCACTCTTTAAGTCCAACTTCTATTAAAAAAATATGGGAGTATTCCCTACAAAGATGCTTCACCAAAGAAAAAAACCAATGCCTAATAATGGAGTCTAGAGTAAAGATAGGAGTTAATTAGTGTTATTGTTAATTTGGAAATAAAATATGACTATAGAAAAATGGAGACCAACAAGCAAAAGACACTCAAAATACAAGAAATAACTCTTATAATAGTACCAAGTTGAGCATTAAGAGCCCGTATCAATTGAGACACAAATACCATGCTATTGACCTTGGTAAATGGTTGTTAAGTAATTTTATGGTTTGCACCTTTAGATATAGAAAACACAAAAAGTAGCAAGCTAAACCCCCCTTGGGGACCACCCACAAGTGTAAAGACACTATAAGATATTGGTGTTGGAAATATTTGTCATTTAGATCAAAGACAGGGGGAGACTACTTATGTCCAAGATAAATATTAGAAAATGAAGAATGTTAGAAACATTGTTTTTGGACTTTTGATGCCACATTTGGATACCCCATATTTTAAGGAATTTTTACTCCAATTACCTAGCTCAAATGGGAGCATAGGATATATGGCTAGAAAGATTATTCCAAGACATTTCCAACAGTATATGATACTCCCTCTAATTCCATAAGAATGAGGAGATATGAAATATTTTGTTAGGATAATCAAACCAAATTACAAGCCGACAAACATAACTAGTTTTACAAGTTAGGCCCACAAGTGAATGTACAAACACTATAAATAAAGGCATATGAGTGTATTTTAACATCATCTAAGCAAGAAGATATCCGAGGTTGCAAGAGAAGCCAATGAATAAACTTTGGGGTGATTCTTGGAGTCTAAATGTGGAAGCAAAAATGTTATTTATGGGGTGAAAGAGCGATCTTTGCATTTTCACTATAACTTTGATTCTGCAATGTCTCAAATCCTAAAACTTGGAGGTGCTAGAGAGAAGATCTTCATTTATTTCTGGTTAAAATTCCGGACCCTAGTTCACTAGAATTTTAGAGATATGGTCTAAGGAAAGTAGGCTTCCTACATGCTCTTGAAATCACATTCAAATAGGTCAACATGGTATTTTTGCTATAACTTTTCTTTTGGGATGTTTTGGAACGTGAAATTTGTAGGATACAGATATAACATCTTCATGTACCTATGATTAAAATTTCTGACCTTAAGTTACTATATTTCGGAGATATGATCTAAGAAAGTCAGACTTTTTGAATGCACATAAAATCTACTTCAAATAGGTCCTCTTGGTATTTTTGTTGTAAATTTCTTTGTGCGATATTTTAAACTGTGAAATTTGGAGGATATAGAGGAGAATATCTAGGTACATATGGTATAAATTTCACACCTCATTTCACTATAATTTCAAAGATATGATCTATGGAGGTTATTCTTCCTGAATGCTCCTAAAACATGCTTCAAACATGTCAGCTTGGGAATTTTGCTATATCTTTCTTTCTAATTTGTTTCAGACTGTGAAATATAGAGAAGACAAAGAAGATATCTCAAGGTAATTTTGATAGAAATTTTAGACCTTGTTTCATTATAATTTCGGAGATATAATTTGAAGAATTTAGTGTCCCTAAATGCTCTTGAAACATGCTTAAAACATGTTAGCTTGGCATTTTTTATATAACTTTATTTTGTGATGTTTCAGACTATGAAATTTTGAGGAGATGGAGAAGAGATCTCAATGTTCCTGTGGTAAAAATTTCAAATATATGATCTAAGGGATTCAATGTTCTTGAATACTCTTGAAACATGCTTCAAACAAGCCAGGATGACAATTTTGCTATAACATTCTTTTAGAGATGTTTTAGACTACGAGATATGGAGGAGACATAGAATAGATCTCTAGTTGCCTATGGGGGAAGTTTCAACACTAGATTTGCATAATTGGATACACGGCATGTTCTTAAGGTTTTTTCTTGGGAAGAATACAAAAGCAACAAGTTTTGGGAGAAACAAACTTGGTGAAGGAAGAAGTAGCAAGTAGAATTGGTGAAGAGATAGACAATTAAGAGACTCGATGAATGAAATATCAACTCATAGACTTGGTGAAAGAAGAAGTAGCTAACATACATTGTGAATAAGCAATTAGTATCAGTGAAGTAGGTTAGTGCCTAAGAATATTTGCAACAAAGGGGATTGATGTCTCCTATAGGTTGGTGCCTAACAAGCAACATAAGGAATTGGTGTCTTTTGTTGGTTGGTGCCTACAATGCAGCGGAGGGGATTGGTGTCTCCCATTGGTTGGTACCTTCAAATTGATGTAAAAACAAGTTGGTTCGTATAATATCTTTCACACAAAGAAGTTTTGTGGTTTTTTCCCTTAAAGATTTCCACGTATATCCTATGTTACTTGCTCAATTTATGAGATTTATGTTTTACGATGCTTGATTGAATTTAAATAAGTTAAAATTGTGATTATACTAATTCACTCCCCCCTTTGCTGGTAAATGTGAATTCCAACAATCTATGGGTGGGGAAGCTAGGGAAATGAATAATTAATAATAAAAATATCCAACGCTAAAAATAAATGAGTAAAATTAATGATATTGCAATTTGAAAATTGTTTACTCAACAATTAGGGACAAATCTTACTCAACAATTGGGGTCAAATCTCCTTAAGGTCATGTTACTGCTCTTTTAAGCAAGGTTGTTGATGATTTATACATCCTATTGGCCTAACACACATAGGACAATGGTCCACTATCACCTTGGTCTAAGTTCCCACTCTTTAAGCTTATCTCTTACCAAAATGGCTATGGGAGGATTTACTTAGATGACTGTAGTCAACCACTACAAAATCAATGCCTTGTAATGATGTCGGCTGCAATGGAGGAGTTTATGTTACTATTTTGCTAGATTAATATGAAAAAATTATAAACGAAAAATACTAAACCAAAAAGCAAAGATACTTAAAGTTAATCAAATATGGTATGTAGGTAGTCAAATGTATTAACAAAAAAGTAACTATTTCTGTAAAGAAAATTTTGATTATGACTATTTATGTGTAAAACAACTTTCTATTTTACATTTACAAGTTTGTATTTTCTTTCTTATAATTTTCTATTATTGTTATTTAAAATAGGTAAAAGACAATGTAATTATTCACTCTCCAAAAATACATTTAGGTAGAATGACTAGTTTGAAATTTACATAAGATAATTGATCCAATATAAGCCATGGACTTTATAGTAGTGTTGCAAAATTTTACAAGCCTATATAGAATAAAATACATACAAAATTTTCTCTATTAAAATAAAGCATATACATAATATTTTCAATTAAAATAAAACACAAACAATATGTGTAAAAGAAAATAATTTGTTAGTTTTTCCTTGGGTTGAAAGGCGCATTTTATAGCTCAACATTAGGGTGGTGTGATTTTGGCAGACGCGGAGGGCGCGACGCGGGAACGAGTATTCGACGCAGAGAGGCGGGTCTAGCAGGCGAAGAATGATGCGCGGATGGAGGAGCATCAGGCGGAGGAGCTGGAGCGTCAGGCGCAGGAAATGGAGAGTCAGGTTGAGGTACTCGAGGTTAATAGAAATTATCATTTGTATCCATTGAGAGAAGAAAAATAGCTTGCTGGTGAATTCCTTCGCAGAGTTCGAAAATCTTCAACTCTCAGTGATATATGCGAGCGTCCTCTCATTTTCAAAAACTACATATAGTATTCAATGTGCCCCTCCCATCCTCGCAAGAAATGGATACTTTGCTAATTTACCATGGTTGGTTTCAGGGATAATTAATTGAACTGCGCTTATAGTAGATGAAATGTCCTTCTGCATAGTTTTCGAACAACCAATATGCATTGTGTCCAACCTGCATGGCACTACTCGGCAACAACAGGACTCAGAGAAGAGTTGTGGCGTGGATTTCTGAATCAGTGTGTCTATGTGTATCTTTGCCTACCACCCGTGACAGCCAAGCCAATAATATCCATTGGATTAGACCCATATGAAGTTTTGCATTATCATAGTTTCTTAACATTATTGATTCATTTAGATTATTAGTCATTAAATTTTATATTTAAAATTATGTGTTTCCTCTATGGGATTAGGTTTTCAATAATTTATTTAGCATGTCTAACCAAAATTTGATAGGTGTAATTACACCAAATGTGTTTCCTATATGGAATTGGGTTGGGCAAACACCAATCATCTTAGCCAATCTCAACGTCTTATTTTCGTCTTCCTCCGTCTAATAAAAATATCACAAGTGGAAAGGGTTCTTCTTTATCCTAGGGAATTATTCATTAATTCATGTTTATCCTTGCTATGAACAAATGCATGGTATAGAAGAATGGTGGTACTTTCACTTTGAAACTATCCAAATAATCCACTATTCTACTAGAAAATAAGAGATTTTATATTTAATGATTTAGATTTTCAAGATGATCTTCCCAAATCTTTGATTCCTTCGGTGTATCTTTGCCCCTTTAGGGGCAATTGCTAGTAATAATAAAATTTAATATTGCTTATAAAAAAAGATTCCAATATACATAATTAACTAATATTGTGAATGGACTCTAGAGCGATGGCAAGCATATACAAAGTTAGGGTTTCCAAGTCTTAAGTTATCGTCACCATGGATAGGGATCAAGAAGAGTTATAAAGACACAGAGGGGGCATCTAGATTTGTTACTCCATCATCACAATATTAATGGCATCTTCATCTAGGCTACTATGGTATATAAGTGGAGAGTTGTGAACGACTCTGCGCCAAAATTTCTTCAAAGGTTTTTGTGTCAAATCCAAGTTTTTGTGCTTCACACAAAGACAATGGTGAAGTATGCAGATGTTTGGGAATCTATCTCTCTTTGGAGTCGTCTGGTAGAAACATATCTATGGAAGATCAACCTCGTCAATGCTTGGCCGCTAACAACAGAGGGGAATATAGAGCTTCAAAATTTCAAAAGTTGTGGTTGCAGATAAATGGGACCCTCCAACCTCATGATGAATGATAAGGGCCTAGATTTGGGGTTGGAGGAATCGAAAATGGAGAATTCATTGTTAGATCTGAGTGTTTGTAAGTGTCGTAAGCCAGATCAAGTAATGGAGGTTCCATTTCAAACATTCATGAATACAACATATTGTAAATAGATCATGATATGGAGTATTCTAATTCAGATCTGGACATGAGGGAGAGGTTTTAGATTTTTGTGAAAACCCTAGAAGGGAAATTGGTTATTATCAAGGTTCGAAAAGGGGGTCTGGTTTGAGATCTGAAACAAACTATTTAGAATAGATTGGGAATCCCGGTGCCATTACAAAGCTTGATTTTTGTGGGGAGAGCACTGCAAGATTGTGGCATCGAACAAGATTCATCCATTCCATAAACCTAAGGTTGCAATGTGGTTGTCCAGGATCCATTAGCTCAAAGGGTCTGGTTTCATTTAAGGACACGATAAAAAGAAAGGTAGAGACACAACATAAATCTGACCAAATAACTAATATTCCTAGTCCCCACACCGTGGAACATGTGAATCAAGTTCTGACTATGACAATTAACCTTCTTTACGTTAATTTACTTTACACTGATTTTCATTCTCGAGTAGTTATATGCAGATTCAATGAATATTGGCCCAAGTCGGAGGATTTACATCAGTGGGTTTTCTCCACTTGGACCGTAAATTGTGATATTCATTTATGTTCCAATGGTTTTTTGTTATAAATTTTGGTACATTGAAAAAATGGATTTTACCTTAAAAGAGGGTTCATGGTTATGGGGAAGTGCAAGCATATTTATGACCCCATGATTCCTGGGTTTTGATGCTAATACCATGGTGGTTTCCAAAATGTCAGTTTACATAATCTCCCACTATGTTTCTCGCATCACAAAGTATTAGAAGGAATTGGAAATACTTCAAAGAAGTTTATAATGTTGGATTTGGATAGAGGCGTAAAAGGGATTTTTACTTTTGCTAGGATCTATGTAGAGGTAGATATTAGTAAATGTTTACCGGACCCTGTACTTCTGGTTCATAATTACTTACAGTGGACCCAACAATTAGATTTTGAAAACACAACATTTAGATGTCGTATTTGTCTACAAACATGACATTTACAAAATACGTGTCCTCAGGAAAAGAAAGACCCAAAAAGGAAAAATAAACAGACCCAAAAAGAAAAAATAAACAGACCCAAAAAGAAAAAATAAACAGATCCAAACACCAAAAGGATGGCAATTTTTCAAAATAATACCTCTTTGAAGCAGAGGAGGAAGACAATATAGAGAATGCTACAAATATTGTTGAGCAGATTCCACTAGAAATTTTAGTGGAAGGAGAAGTTGAGTAGGCAAGAATTATGGGTCAAAGTATGAACATTAATAAAGCAACAAAAACTACAGTTCGAATGCAGCAGGACAAGAAGATTTCTCAAGAAAAAGAGGCAAGTGGCACTAAAAGAATTCATGCTCCAAAGAGTTTAGATTCATATAAAGAAGTCAATGTGAACGTGGAAGTGAATCAGATGCCTATTCTAACTTCCACTCCCAACCTTGGTGGTTGGCGAAAAATGGAGAAAAAAAAGGGTAGAAAAGGGTAGCTAAGTGCTTTCACACTTAACTCCCAAATGTCTTTAATATTTTCTTGGTTGTGTTTCTCTTTTTTAGCTTTGTTTTCTTAGGCACTAGACATGGACTGGTATGATCTAATGCTTTTTGGCATCTACAAAATGTAATTTTTTTCTTGGAATACAATTGTGATTTTTCCTTGGGGAAAAAACTAATATTGAGGTGTATTTTAAAATATACTAATAATAAAAAAATTAATTAATGTAGACAACTTCCATAAGTAAAATATTTTGCTCATATAAAATAAAATGTTTCAATCTCAACTATGTATATATTATGATGATGATGATGGTTAACGTCCATTGAGACCAAATTGGTCTATCAGACCTACAATTTTCTTAATTTTTACTTGTCTGGCTCCTCGTCTTTCTTGGCGAGATTGGTGTTAAAAAATTGAAAAAATAAATTCTTATGGTTAAAACATTTAAAGTAGTCTTGCCATTTTACATTTTTGTCTAAAATCTAGCAAAGATTTGTTGGAGTTGTAAGTTTAAGTTGTATAATATACACAATCCAAGTGCCTAGTGGAATGTTCAAGTCCTTGAATCCATTTATGCATTCAAAAATGTAATTTAAATAAAGAAAACTTACACACACACATACACACATGTTAACCATGGATCTACAAGGGATCAAATCTCTTGAAGTACAAATATTTTTTTAGCATTTAAAAGAGGTTTTCACTTTAAAGAAATTTTATCCCTCTTCCTAGCTTTGTAGTTAAGATTGACCTATATTGGTTTTAACAAAGTGAACTTCAAAGAGTGGGCATAAAAGTGTTATCCTATGCTTGTGAGATGTTTCGTGATTATCTAGTGGACCCTAGACTCTAATTATGCATCTCTTCTTATATTGTAATGTTTTCCATGAATTTTAATTTATACATTTTTCATCATTTTTTATTTTATTTTATTTATTTATTTATTTATAATACTATAGAAAATATGTTTTTTATAATATTAGAGAAAATATAATCTAAAAATATAAAAGTTTATATTAAAATATATATATATATATATATATAAAATATATTTTATGGATATTTATAATTAAAATATTTTAATATGCAATATGCATGTGTGTGTGCAAACTTTTTGTTAGAGTGCAAAACTTGAAAAAAGGTTTGCACATGGGGAGATTTTATCCGTGTTAATGCTTCATAGATCTGGGTTAACATGGATCTATGCTTGTTATGTTTGTGTGTGTCAACTCCATGCTTAGAAGGAATTACACATATCCTTAGTTTTACGCTAATAGATATGTTTTGTGTTACATGTATATTGAAATATTAATATTATTATTATCCAATTTTAAGGTCACAACCAAGCCAAACATGAAATTGGTGTATGAGACCTGCTTGTTTGTGCGACAATGGACCTACCTCTGTGCAACGATTTGACTGCTAAGTCTACGAAAGCATACATATTCTACCCCCATGGTTTGAACTTGTGACCTCTTAGGAGGAAACATATGCTCTTAAGCATTAGACCCACTCAAGTTGTATAAATTACACACCTCCCTCAAAATGGAAAATTAAAAAAAATAAGGCAATTTCTAGTTTAAATTATTTATCTCTATATATATAATAGATATAGCATTACACTACTTAATATGCAGATTCAAATGTTTTATTCATAAGTGACATTGATTAGAATATATATATATATATATATATATATATATATATAATATATATATATATATATATATATATATATATATATATATATATATATAATATATATATATATATATATAGATGATATATATATATATATATATACCAACTACCACATGTCAAATGAACATAAAATTAATTACACATCTCCTTCACATTGAACTATAATATTAATATTTTTTCTAGATGTAATGTGTCAATTCCATATTGAATAATTTAAGAATTAGACATCTCCACTTTGATGTGTGACTACTACTAAGAATATTCTAGAATATACCAGAGAGGTTAAATCCCTACCATCCACCTTTTTTTCAAAGGAAAAAAAAGCTTGTAATTCATTTCAAGTCAAAATAAAATAGACGTAGAGATGCTTATAACATTCTATGGCTTTATAGCCCCCAAAAATTTTGTCCAGTAGAAACAAATTTGTCCCACCAATGCCAAAATAGATAAGTTCCCATATCCGAATATCATTGGAACATAGGAAAAAAACCTATAAATGGTACTTAGAAAAGTGTATCACATGGTTTCCTTGAAGTATTGTTAGGTAATTTAATTGTTAGTTAAATTACTTGTCATTAAATTGTTAAACCTGAGGTTCACAAACTTGCGAAGTATACATGCACAATATATGCTAGGTGTTAGCACCCTGTAATTGACCTCTAAGCTAAAAAAATAGGATCACATGCGTAACCACAAACCTCTTGTAGGCTAAGGTCCAACCCCCTAGCCTTGGAGAGGGCTCTCTCACTAGCTTGTGCTACCAATCACCTAGGGAATTGATAGGATTTGGGTTTTAAGCTGGCTATGATGATCACAAAATGATTTTTGGTTTGATTTTTGGAAGGTGGGTGCAGAGGGAAAGAATTACTTTGGATCAGAGTTACAAATCCAAATGAATAAGGGACATAATGCAATTTTCAACAGGGGAAAGATAGGCAAACTTACTGGTGATTAATCAAAGTTCGTTGTAGTGGAAGGATGAGTGGGGTAGGAGAAAAAGTGACAAACTGAGCATCAAGTCACATATGAATTCAGATTTGTCGTAGAAGAAAAGTACCACATATGATCAACTGAAATTAAATAGATCAAATACATGAATTCTTAAATAAAACTTCTTTCAAGCTGAGAATGGAGAACTTATACAATATGAAACTATATTTTAGAAGCAGATCTAAAAATAAAATACATAGGATTCGTAGAGGGAAAACAAACTAATAAGCATGACATAAGTATCCTTGTCCAAATATCATTCACCTTCTTTTATTCATTTGGAAAAGCAATACATGCATACAAAATAGCCTTAGCCTCTCACATTTTAGACCCAAATGAACCATTTTTCATGTCTTGTCCTCCTTAAATACAATAAGGAATTCGTAATTGCCACTAGGTGGAAAAATTCACTGCATGGAAACTAAAAAGACTAGATAGAATGTATCTGCAAAGAAGATCAAGACTATCCCAATTTAGAAACATCATGTTTTAAAACTTAAATAAAATTTAGCAATATCATGTCTAGAAAATCATAATCTATCTTATCCACACCTATCTGATCACTAACATACTTCTAGAAGGTCCCAAAATACCAAAATGCAAAAATAACCATGACTGATATACTTGTGCAACAGAGTGCAATAGGTTTCCAAATCAGCATGGTTGTAGGTTGTTCTAGATAAAACTGAGTAGATGTGTGTGCTTGAGATGATGTTGTGTTGGTGTAGAACCTCTAAGATACCCTCTTCAACCTTTGCAGACTTCCCAACTGACTGATCGAAACTTGCGCAATAGAAATGAAATTTTAACTTGTATTGACAGCTCCCACTCCAAAATGATTATAATGACCAATCAACCATCTCATTCACCTTGAATTACCCTGCATACTTCAAACCTTCGAAAACTTTGAATTTACAAATCAAATTTGAAAAAAAATCAGAATTCTGACAACAACAAATTGTGGAAAATGGGTCTCCAATTGACACTTGTAATTTCCCAACCATAATACTTGTGCACAAACTGAGAGAGGTTTTTGTTATTTGGCCTATTATAGATAAAACCCTCTTTTAGTTTAAAAAAATTCACTTCCTTATATTAAAAAAACGTGCCAAAATAAAATGATTGAAACAGGAAGAAAAATACATACTTTTTCATTTTGAAACATAGGTTTCCAAGAGCATTGCATATCTCCAAAATAGTAAAACATGTGTAGAAACTGAAGGAGGTTTTTTTTCTTTGGCCGATTATTAGAAAAAACCTCTTTCATTTCGTTGAAATTCTTTTCCATTTGGTCAGAAGTCTCTTTTGGAAATGATGACCAAAACAATGAGTTTCACAACAAATTTGTAGCAGAGTGTAGCAGACCTCCATGGTTGATATGGTTGCAAATGGTTCTGTTCAAGGTTGAGTGTGTAGATGTGGAGATGACCTAGTTATGATGTATCACCCTCTGAGTGCTTCCCTCCATGCTTGCAGACCTCCAAAATGGTTTTTCTCAGTTTACGCAACAGAGGTTGAAATTTGAACTTATATTGAATTTCACTGCTCCAAAATGATTATGAGTGACCAACAACCATCTACGTTCACCTTATATCACCCTTATCATAAAATTTTGCATTTGTACAGTTCATATAGTGGTTTATGGAACCTTCGAACCCAGTACCATCCATCAATTTATCCATTATCCATGCTTAATCTTGACAACCATGAACAACAGAAGCTACATGATCTTTACTTCCATTCATTTTCTTGACTTCTTTAAAGTCAAAGTTTTACTCATTCACTTCCCGGGGACAACATGTATCAATTTTTCTTTGTGCGCATGTTTTTACATTAGAACAATTACTCAAATTTGAGTTTGTACATGAAGGTAATTGAGAATATATTTCGTTGTTCCCAAATCCTTGTTGAGTAAATTGAAGTGCAACATATCGATTGTTGTTTGAGTGTAAATATTCTATTGTGGAACTCAATTTCATGTTGTATAAAGAGTCACAAGGAAAATTGATCTTCCCTTGAAAGTGAGGAAGAAATCGTAACCATCATTTCTCGTCCAGTCATAGGCTTGGATTCATGTTGATCCAACTAACTCTATAATCATATATTGCACCAGCGGGAAATTATATTTGAAAGAAAATGGGTTCTGAAACACTAACTATAATTTATCCACAATATTGCAAAGCATATCAAAGAAAAGAATTGCATTGAAGGTCACTCTAAAGTAGCTTGGGCATTAGATCTCAACAACAAATATATGCAATCGTTCCTTATCACCTAACAGTCCTTGGGCTTCTGAGATTTGTGCGCAGCTGTTGCGCAGTAATGGTGGTTTGTGTAGCAGATGCGCAATGCCCTCTTTCACCTGAGCTTCAAACACCTCCCTTCGACCTCTGCAACCTCATAAACCTTCTCAGAGCTCGGATTACAATGGAGTAAGAATGAGGAAAACTTGAAAATTTTGAAATTTATGCCTCCACATGGACTTTAGACATTCACAAAATCGATTTTGGGTTCAAATACCCCCTTTATAACACATAAATTTACAATGACCTTTACTCATATGACTCCTTATACATACAGACCCTTTAGACTATGACACCTAGTGATTTCATAGACTAGACTTTACAAAGTAGTCCCCAAAATGAAATAGTAAGATAGGCATATTGATTCTTAGATTATAGGACCCTAACACTAGGAATCAACTTTCAATTTCAAAACGAAATCCTAATCTATTGAAAGAAATGGCAAAACTGAAATAAAAGCTATTCATGAAAACTATCTAAGATAAGTATGCACACACTTTATTTTTCAAAAGTCTCAAATTCGGATCTTGGAAAGCAATCTTTTAATCTATGAAATTGAACTGACAATTGACAAGAAAATAAACTTACTCTATTGACATGAAAATAAATCTATTCTAGTGACATGAAAGTGAATCTATTTTACTAGCAGGAAAGTAAATATATTCTAATGATTTGAAAGTAAATTTAATCTAGAAAGCAACAAATCCTATACTAAGAAAGTATTAAATTCTCAAACTATGAAATTTAAAGGCAACCTATTATGAAAGCAATAAGGGATCAATTGAAATTATTAATGTGTGCATTGTCAAGTTAGAATAATTCATGAGTATCTATCAAACAAATTGAAAAGCAATGAATCTATGAAATGAGAGAAATAACGCTTAACTTGCAAAAGAACATAAATGGAATGAGTATGAAAGAATGTCAACAATGCATCTAATCAAAAGACTTAAAATGAACATAAAGAAACCTAAAAATAAAACATTAGAATACATCCCATACTCATTAGGTGGCCATCCCAAAGTGCATGAGAGGTGGAAAGTTGAGAAAACTCTTGATCAAACACCAAATGAAGGCGCAACCATATCAAAATGAACTACAATGGTTTTCATAAGCATAATGCCAATCCTTACCATTAAAAACTCAACATTGAAGCATGAGCATAGCTCCCAAACTTTCCACGCCTTTAGAGAGGAGTAAGCACTCCTATTTATACAAAAAGTAATATAACTAACTCATAAATGTAGATCCACAAATCTCTCCTAGATCCAGAAATATTTCATGTGGTTACAACCATGTGTTGACATCTAGCAATTAAAATCTCTTCATATCCTCTCACAGATCTCTCCTAGTTTTGATAGGAGACACTTATGAAAACTTCCATGATTCTTCTCCAAGAATTGTGCTTGACCAATTATCTCAAATCTTTAATAGTTTAACAAGGAAATTCGAATTTGAGTCTTGGAGGCCAAATATGATTGTCCTGAAATCTTCAAATTAGCCTACACATGTCACAAAACTCATCCAACTTTTATATATAAGTGAATACATGTTGTTTTTATAACATTTAACCATAAATTCTCTCAAAATACCAAAATAAATGTATTGGAAAATGATATGTCTAAACCTATATTTGATCATGAAGATGGTCATAGTGCATGGTTGTGAAGCTGCGAAATATGGAAGATTTTGAGGAAAAGTGAAACAAAAGAGGGTGAAATGAATGAAATTTTGGAGACCCAACAAGTATCCATATATTCTTTTATCCTGAATCCGTAATAAAATTGTTGCTTAGCTTTGAAGGGATGTGTTTGTATGATGTATTTGTGAAAAGCTATAAACATATTCCAAAATTGATAGTCCCATCATAAAAAGAGTATCATTGGTATCCAAATCTATAATATGTTGATATGTATATTTAGTTATGCCCATTGGCATAACTGGAGAAAGTTGTGTGAACCTCATTGACCTCTTGGATTTTCCATTAAATCGGAGCCAACACCAATCCTTCTTTCGAAAAGTCACTGGCTTCTTGGTTTTATTCCTAGTATACATGTGAGAAAGATATATGTAACAACCCTGGTGAAAATTCCATGTAATAAAAGTTAAAAACAATAGCCACTGTCGATGGGACACTTATTCCAAGCTGAATGTTGGGCAAGACATCCTAGGGGGTGTTCATTTGGTTGTTTATGGCTAAGGAAATTGGCAAACGCAATGGCTAAGGCTTTGGAGAGGAAAAATGGCATTTTGGCACAATTATTTAGAAAATAATGGAAATTAGGAGAAAAGGGAGGTGAAAGGTTACAGGTTGCATGTGAGGAGGAAATTGAAGGAAAATAATGGAAAATGAAGAAAATAGAGGCCTCATTCATATAAAGGCTTATGAGGATTAGTTGGTAACCTTTTGTCAGTTGAGTTTTGGAGATCTCTCACTATTCTCTTTCTCTCTCATACTCTTGGAAACTTAGAGTTTTCTTGGAGCATTTTGGCATTGGAGCAAGAAAGGCAAAGAAGGCAAGAGGAAGAAATGATCAAGCAGGGAAAGGCAGGATCAAGTAGCTATAGCAAGCTTCATTGCAAGTATCGACTTGCATGTGTATTTCCCTTACTATATTTGGCATGCATGGTGTTGCATGTGATTCTTTTCTATCATGGCCTTGGTTTTTCCAGGTGTAACAATGTTTTCAATCTAGCCTTGCCATTTCCGGATAGTCATGGTGTGATGGGGTTTTCATGTTTTGGTTGAGATGGATTTCTAGATGGATTCGAAGCTTAGTGGGGTGGATCTTCGAATGATAGAGCACATGGCCTAGTGATCCCTGAACCAAACTATGGATCACTGTAAAGCCACTGGCCTACTGACCCCTGATCCAGACTGTGTTGTGGTAAAGCCAAGATTGTGTTGCCTCTATGGGCATAGGAATCCTTGCCACTGAATGGCAGGATATATGTTAAATCCAAGAGGTGGTTTTCTCTCTGTTGGGCATAGTAATCTTGGGTTTGGGATATGCAGTAAAGCCTAGAGAGTGGGTCTTGGTTTAGGGCCTAGTGATCTGGGTTTGGATTGCGGTAAATCCTAAGAGACAAGAAATTTCCTCACAATGTAGGTGGAGAAATCCGGTGGAATCCATGCTTGTTTGGCCTACTGATCGGGTGGCGATCACGGTAAAGCTTGTTATGATGTGTTCATTGTGTTGGCCTAGTGATCCGAGATGGATTACAGTAAATCCTAGTTTCTATTAATGAGGGTGAGGTGGTTTAGCCTTGTTATGCCTTGGTTGAGTTCTTTTGGTTTGAGTCCCACATTCATGCTTGGAATATGGCACGCGGGTGATTGGATGAAGAGAGACTTGGGTCAACCAACCTATGGTCGGGTAGAACGTGGTAGTCCCATCTCCGGTTCATTTATTGCATTCATTAATGAGAAATTCATTCCCTTGGTTTTCATGTGTAAATGTATTGATGTATATGTGGATTCTTGATGACTGATATGTTTATGGTATTTCTATTCATATTATGTTGGTTATATGTATATTTTATGACAACAACTATGTATGGCTCTCAACATTTTTTTACTTTTATATGAATGGATAATGTGTTTATGACCTAATATATGATAATGCAACAAATGACATGAGGGAACAATGGTTCATAGCGATTATCAGATAAGTATGAGATCCCTACACTTAATTATGTTGTTTAGACTTGTAGGTTACATGTTGATGATATGTTTGATGAAATGCCTATCATGGCTAGTAGGGGTCTGGTTATGGTTTTGTTCAGTTCATTGCTTTTGCATCATTGCTTCCCTGTACTTTTACTGATTTTGAGCTTTCACTCCATTTTGGGCATTGGCTTGGGCTTTGGACTTGAAAATGTGGCTTAAATCCTATGGTCATTGGCATATAACTGGAAACTTTGGTCTCTGGTAGGCAAACTTGTGAGGGAGACTTTGGGTTTTTAATCACTCCTGTTATCACCCTAAAATTCTTGTTTCTAACCTTTGGAAAGTTTGCCTTGTTTCTAGTCATAGTCTTATAGGATTAGAGTCTCAATAATGTCATTCTCATTTACAAACCTTTCTTATAGTCATGGTGTTAAAGGGTCTATAGGTCATTCCATGCTTTAAGGGTTAGGTCATAAGGTTAGAAGTCTTTTAAGGTCATATCTCTTTTCCAAATAAAGTTTGACAGCCTCATTCCATGTTCTAGAATCATTACCAGGTGTTTAGAAGTCATATATCACATCATTTTGGATAAATTGTGAAACTAGCTACGAAATCACTGAACTAGGAGTTTTCGTAGCGCGCTACGAAACCCCTGAAAAAACCTGTTTCAGCATAAAAAAACTCCGCTTTCTGCGTTTACTAGTCAACTTCCAGAAGGGCTCCTGGGAATATGATAACTGAATTTTGAAAAATGAAAGAGGATTTTATTCCTAACATACCAAACTACAAAAACCTCTTTCAGTTTCTTAAAATTCGTTCTGAGGTGGGAGGAATTTATGGTTGAACTTGCGCTACGAAACTGCTGAAAGTCAAGCTTTGTCTTCTGGTTTTAGTAGTCTTTTTCAAGATCCGTTTCTGGTCACAGGAAAAAGTATTTTGGAATTTTGAAGGAGGTTTCGCTTCATAAACTCTCCATCTACAATAACCTATATCACTTTCTTCATAAGTGTTTTCAGTTGGGAGATAATAAGCTTTCTTTGAAACCCAACTTTCAAGGAACAAATTTTTCCTGTTTGACACGTGTTTTTCAAGGACAGATTCTGGACAACTGGAGAAATGTTTTAAAAAACCAAGAGATATTTTTGTTCTAGACATCATGGAATACGAAAACCTCCTTCAGTTTCGAAAAATGTGTCATGGATGAGGAGATAAAGGCTCTGTCCCACGTGCCAACTTTCAAGGATCATAAACCTAAAAACAGGGAAACATGTTCCCTAATTTATAGGGTTTGTCATCAGCAATCAGGTGACATCGTGAGAGGCTTCATCAAATTCGACTTCATGAGGTTGCAGTTGTCAAAGAATGCATTTAATGTTTAGTTGAGGTGGTTTAGTCATAATAAGGAGTTACACTCCTAGTTGTATTAGGTCTCTAGGACTGCTAGTTAGCTGTCAAATGCATTTAAAGG
>APFE030468697.1:123505-138143 GCA_000404065.3 Pinus taeda
TTAAAGGTTTGTTTTATGGTTAGAATAGGTGTCACTGATGGAAAATTCGAATTCCCCTCATGCTGGAGGAGGAATCTAAGTCATGTAATGAACTCTATATATTGGAGAAGATTTAATGCACAAAGGGTTGGAATTTTTTGTAAAGAACTCTCATATGGTGCTTTTGTGTAAGACTCTGTTTTAAGGAATACAATATTTGGCTTTGCTTCTCAGGGTTCAGAAGGAATTCAATATTCAAAATGCCTTATGGTTCTCTTCTTCTCATTACTTACAGTGGTATGAATGTATGATTACTTAGAATTCATTGGTTATGCTCTAACTTCATACATTTGTAGATTGTGTTTTCCTTTATGCTACTGATGTTCTCTCCATATGTTGAATTCTAGATGCCCTGACTTCCATGTAAAGCTAATATTGTTGTCATACTGAAGCATTTCTTGACTCCATAAGCCCAATGGATATTTACTAATTGTGTTCAACCATTCATATTTCGTCACTTATTTCATAGAGTTAACCATCTAATTCATTATCAAAATCTTTAACCTCGTGAGAGAGCCCTCTCAGGTTGAGGAGGCTAAGCCTCAACCAAAAGTTGGTTTGAAATAGTTACTCAAAGTCTTCCTGATCAGCAGCCTATCAGGCCAAGGTTTTGTGATAACAACTCCCTTACCCATAGCATGAGAGACCCTATGGCCTAAGAGATCCATAATAATAGTGGGACCCAGGGACAAGTTGTCTAAGTGGCTGACATGTCACTTAAGGGTTCTGAAGCTAATGTTGGATGACAACGTGCAATGTTTCTGTCGATTCCACTTCTTGAAGGTCACATAGGAGGTCGAATATGATCATAGTAGCCTCTCATCTCATGTTTACCCTGAATGGCTAATGACTTGGGTAGATGTGGGAGGAGAGGGTTACAAAGTGGTACCAGAGCATGGTTCATCCCTTGGATTAGATGGGCGATGTGTGTTGGTCGTGCATGCATGTCAGTTGCATGTGTGTCTCTTACACTTGCATTCGATGTGCTTGTTACATTTGCTTGATGATTGATTATGGTTGTAGTAATGTGGCCATGGAGAATTTGATATTGATTTCGTGAAATGTATTTGTCATGAGTATATGACTAGTCGCACATGGTTATATGTTACTTACATTTTGATTTTATGTCGCCTACTTACGTCCTTGTATGTTAGGTCACATTCTTGAATGTTTTGATTACATGAATTAGTCTTGTAGGTTGATTACAAGAATTGATCGCTAATGCTCAACTAAATGCATTTATGCGTATGTGTAGTTGGTTAGGCACTGCTTATGCATGTTGTTAGTTGCTTGTGGCAATATGCACCATGGAGTAATGTTTGTTTCCATGCATGAGGTCATAGCATGCATTGTTGATATGGCCTTGCATTGATGATTGGACCCTAACTAGAGTGACGTTTATATGTTGATACATTTATTTGCGAATGCATATATGTTGTTATGATTATGTTATACATGTATCACACTGATTTGGTGATCTTGCAAACAAGGTATCCTCCCCGAGCTATACTAAGGTATGTTGATTTATTTTGATTTGGTTTATCTGACATATTATGTATTGTAGGAAAGAGATCAAATGGATAGCAATATGGTTGACTCAAAGACTCTTCCTGTGAATCCGAAGAACAATATGGTGTTGGGAACCTTTCCAATTTGGAAGTTACACTGAGAATCTTAAAGGAAGAGATAAGGAGTTGTAAGGCAGATAATGATAGAATCATACAGGCACAAGAGAAGCAAGCAGAGGTTAATGCTACACTTCTTCAAAGTTTGTTAGACTTGCAGCGAAAAGGGCCACTACGGATCAGCCATGGAATTGGGGATGGAACTAATGGGGCATATGGCAGTAGGTATCCTAGTAGACATAGGTTGGATATATATGACACAATGAGAGATGGCAGGTTGATGGACACTTCAGATAGGAGGGGCGATGAGTACAAGTACTATTCTAGTTCTAGTTCTGATAGACATCATGATCGTCATAGCTATCATCGTTATAGGAGGAATGATAGGGGATACTTGCCAGATGAATTCAAGAAAGAAAAACCACCTACTTTTGATGGAGATGTGAAGAAGCTAGAAGAGGCAGAGGCTTGGATACTTAGGATGATCAAATTCTTTGAGTTGAATGAGTACACAGATTACATAAAGGTCAGAGTAGTGATCTTCAGCTTGAAAGGTAAAGTAGACATCTGGTGGGAAGATGTTAAGCGAGTTACAAACATCAGGACAAATGACTTGAGTTGGCGGGAGTTCAAGAGGCTTTTCAGGAAGAAATACTTGTCAGAAAGATACTACGACAGTATGGCTGAAGAATTCTATGAGCTAAGGATGGGATCAATGATAGATGAAGAGTAAACGACCAAGTTTCTGGAGCTATTGAGGTATGTATCGTATCTTACTAATGAGAAGGCTAAATTTCAGAGATTTGTCAGTTGTTTTCCATTAGAATTTAGAGATCAGATTGAATATGATGAGCCTTGGTCACTTGAGGAAGTCATTGGGAAATTGAAGCATTGTTATGAACAATCAAAGCGTAAGAATGAATCTCAGCATGGATGGAAGGGAAAAGACAAATGTAAAGGTAAATGGAAGCCTAAGAGCACAAGGCATCTACATGCAGATGAAAAAGAGAATGTGGCACCGCACAAGAAGTTTAATGCAACTAGATAGGGACATGGGTCACATCAGCAGTAACAACATAGAGGTGAGGGTATTGGTCGGTTGGAGTGTTACACACGTGGCAAGAAACACCTTAAGATAGATTGTCCATAGAATTAGGGTGGTAGGCCTTAGATATATAGTGCACAAGAGGCATAGACTGTTGGGGACGTTTGTCAGAGTATTCCATGTATCTATGTGGCAGTGGACAACAGACAGGAAAAACACCATGCATCTACCATTGAGATGGACGATAAGCATTGTGATCAAGTTATTTCTATTTTGATTGACCCTGGATATAATTATAGCTACGTTAGTCCTGACTTGGTGGATAAGTGTGGTTTGAGTAAGGAATTTCACACAGAATCTTGGTTAGTGAAGTTGGCTACAGGTACAAAGAAGCGAGTTCATCATTGGGTAAGAACTTGTGCATTTGATTTGAATGGTATGCCCACCACAACACATCTAAATGTATTACCATTGGGATCATACAATATGTTGTTGGGCATGGATTGGTTGTATCTTTATAAAAACAAGGTAGATTGCTATGATAAATCTATTGAATGTGTTGATGACAATGGGAACCAAGAGTCTTACAAGGTAATAAGAAAGCTACATCAATTAGGAAAGGGTGTGTGTTATTTGTAGTGCACATTTCTAGTGATAACGGTAAGGAGGTTGAGGATGCATATGTGTTGAATAAGTATCCAGTTTTGCAGCAGTTTCAGGATGTATTTCTTGAGGATATTACATAGTTAACACCTCATAAAGAGGTAGAATTTTCTATTGAGTTAGTGGCAGGGGCAACCCCAGCATCAAAAGTACCTTACAGGATGAGCACACCTAAGTTGGTTGAGTTAAAGTTGGAATTAAAGGAAATGTTGGACAAGGGATACATTAGGCTAAGTGTATCACCTTGGGGTGCACAGGTCTTGTTTGTGAAGAAGAGAGATGGTACTCTCATATTATGCATTGATTACAGGCAGTTGAACAAAGTGAATATCAAGAATAGGTGCCCTTTGTCGTGGATTGATGACTTGTTTGATCAGCTAAAGGGTTCAACAATGTTCTTGAAGATTGACTTGAGATCCGGATACCATCAGGTAAGCATAAAAGAAAAGGACATTTACAAGACTGCGTTTAGGACCAGGTATGGGCATTATGAGTTTGTTTTTTGGCTTAACCAGTTATCTAGCTACATTCATGTGCTTAATGAATAATGTGTTGCGTCCATATTTGGATAAGTATGTTATTGTGTTCATTAATGATATACTGGTATAGTCTAAAAATGAGGAAGAGCATGCCAAGCATTTAGTAACAGTATTGATATTGTTGAGGGAGAATCAGTTGTATGCTAAGATCATCAAGTGTAGTTTCTTTCAGACTAAGGTACACTACTTGGGGCATGTTGTCTCCAAGGAGGGCATTGCAGTAGATCCAGAGAAGATAAGGGCCATCATGGAGTGGGTAGCTCCTAAGAGTGAGGATGAGGTAAGATCTTTCATGGGTCTAGCAGGCTATTATAGGAGGTTCATCGAGAACTTCTCACAGTTTTTTTACCCCATTACATCATTGCAAAGGAAAAGTAAGAAGTTCGAATGGACAGAGGAGTGCGAGGCTAGCTTTAAGTAGCTTAAGCAGTTGTTGACACATGCACCAATGCTATATATTGCAGATCCAGACAAAGAATTTGCGGTATGCATAGATGCTTGCAAGAGAGGGCTTGGTCGAGTCCTTATGCAGGATGGACAAGTGATATGCTATAAGTCCCGGAAACTAAACGAGCACGAGCAGAACTACCCAACACATGATCTTGAGTTAGCAATGATCATACATGCATTAAAGATGTGGAGACATTATCTTCTTGGCAGGAGGTTGGTACTTATCAGTGATCACATTTGGTTGAGGATTTTTTTTACCAGTCGAATCTGAACGCCAAGTAGGCTAGATGGTTGGCCACGATTAACGAGTTTGATTTCGAGATCAAGTACATAAAAGGTAAAGAGACAGGGTGGTAGATGCTCTCAGTAGATGGTTACAGGTACATCACTTGGTAGCTATGAGCTCCTATGGGATATACTTACAGGATATGATCTTGCAGGAAGGTCAGCAGGATGTTAGGTATATGGAGATTGTGCACAGGTTGCAACAGGGTGCTGGTACAGGTACATGTACAGGTGAAAATCTAGGTACAACTATAGGTGCACAATGTATGGATTATTGTCTTACAATGGATGGATTAGTCAGGTTCCAAGACAGGATATATGTGCTAGATAGAAGTGAGCTCAAGAAGGTGACCTTGAGGGAGTTTCATGCAAAACCTTATTGAGGTCACCCAGGTTATCAGAAGACACTAAAAACAATGAAGAAATTCTACCCTTGGATGAATTTGAATAGGGATGTAGCAAAGTTTGTGGTGAGGTGTTTCGATTGTCAACAAGTGAAAGCAGAGTGTAAGCATCCAAGTGGACTGCTACAACCGATCACGATTCAAGAGTGGAAATGGGAGGTTATTTCCATGGATTTTATTACAGGGTTGCCAAAGATGGTGAAACAACATGATTTCATCATGGTTATTGTGGACAGATTAATAATGGTTGCACACTTCATTCTAGTGAAGTCTACATTCTCAGCTAGTGATGCGGCACAGGTATTCATCAGAGAGGTGGTCAGGTTGCATGGTGTTCCAAAGAAGATTGTGTCAGACAAGGATGTGAAGTTCAATTCAAAGTTTTGGAAGGTGTTATTTGTAGGTTTGGGCACAAAGTTGGCCTTCAACACAGCTTATCATTTGTAGACAGATGGATAGACAGAGAGGGTCAACAAGATATTGGAGGACATGTTGAGGATGTATGTGATGCATCAACAACAGAAGTGGGAAGAGTATCTCCCCTTGGTTGAGTTCGCATACAACAACGAGTCTCAAGAGTCATTGAGTATGAGTCCTCTTGAGGCATTGTATGGGTGGAGTTGCAACACTCCCATCAATTGGAGTGACCCAGTTAGCAGGGTATTGATTGGACCAAATATGTTGGCATACATGGAACATGAAATGCAAGCGATCAAGAAGAATATAAAGGTAGTAGAGGATAGGTAGAAGAGTTATTCCAATAGGAACAAGTTGTTCAACGAGTTCCAGGCTGGGGAACAAGTGTACTTGACCATCAAACTAAAAAAGATCTCCTTGCGGATTGGATCATGTGCCAAGTTGGCACCACAGTTTTGTGGACCCTTCAGTATCATTGAGAGGATTGGGCCAGTAGCCTATCGACTTACACTGCCTCTGACAGTGAAAGTCCATGATGTTTTCCATGTATATTTTCTTACGAAGTATGTTAAGGATGTTGATCATGTGATTGACTGGTTTGTATTGCAGGTGGAACCAAATGGAGAATTCAATGTATATTGCAGAAAAAGGTGCTCATGCTCCGGAACCGGGAAATCGAGCAAGTTAAAGTGCAATGGAAGCACTTTGGACCTGATGAAGCTACATGGGATATGGTGGATCAGATGCGGGCTATGTATCCTTCCTTATTTATCAGTTGAGGCAAAGCAACTTTGATATGGTGGTTGGTAAATGATTTATGGTGGTTGGTATATGATTTATGGTGGTTGGTATATGCTTTATGGTGGTTTGATATGTGTTTTTATGGTGGATTGTTATATGCTTTATAGTGGTTGATATATTATTTATGATGGTTTGGTATATGCTATATGATGTTTTGATATATGCTTAGATATGGTGTTTAGTATATGTTTCAATATATGCTTTAGTATATGACTTAGTATATGTTTTTGGTATATATTACTGGTAATGTTGCTATATGTACACATGTATATGGATGTAAATACCACCATGAGCTGTGTCATAAAGCTCCACTAAGCGATATGGGTGTCATGTCATTATGATTATGTTGGCATGTTACCATGCTATCATGTGATTGTGTTATCATGATGTTATGATGTCGTGGGTTGGCATTCAGTAGGATGATCAATATAAATATTGTAATGAGTTGTGTTATAAAGCTCCACTATGCGGCATGTTGTCATGTTGTCATGATATTTTGCTTTTGAGCAGGTCCTTCATTGTAAATACTACTTCGAGATATGATATAAAGCTCCATGAGAAGTATGTCTTCTTTAAGTGGGTTGATGAGGTATATGTGTGATTGAACACCGAGGACGGTGTTCCCCAAGGGGAAGGGTTTTGTAACAGACCTAGTGAAATCCATGTAATAAAAGTTAAAAACAATAACCACAGTTGATGGGACACTTATTCCAAGTTGAATGTTAGGCAAGACATCCTAGGGGGTGTTAATTTGGTTGTTTATGGCTAAGGAAATTGGCAAAAGAAATGGCTAAGGCTTTGGAAAGGCAAAATGTCATTTTGGAATAATTATCTATGAAAATAATGGAAATTAGGAGAAAAGGGAGGTGAAAGGTCACAAGTTGCATGTGAGGAGGAAACTGAAGGAAAATAATGGAAAATGAAGAAAATAGAGGCCTCATTCATAAAAAGGTTTGTGAGGATCAATTGGTAATCTTTTATCAGTTGAGTTTTGGAGCTCTCTCATTATTCTCTCTCTCTCATACTCTTGGACACTTAGAGTTTTCTTCGAGCATTTTGGCATTGGAGCAAGAAATGAAAAGAAGGCAAGAGGAAGCAAAGATTAAGCAGGGAAAGGCAAGAACAAGCATCTCCAACAGGCTTCATTGCATGTATTGACTTGCATGTGTATTTTCCTTGCTATATTTGGCATGCATGTGGTTCTTTTCTATCAGGGCATGGGTTTTTCCAGGTGTAACAGTTTTTTTAGCCTAGCCTTGCCATTTACGAATAGCCATGGTGTGATGGGGTTCTCATGTTTTGGTTGAGTTAGATTGTCGGATGGATTCGAAGCTGAGTGGGGTGGATCTCTGAATGATAGAGCACATGGCCTAGTGGTCCCTAAACCACACTATGGATCACGGTAAAGCCACTAGCCTAATGACCCTTGAGCCATGTGGTAAAGCCAGGATTGTGTTGCCTCAGTGGGCCTAAGAAACCTTGTCGGCGAATGACAGGATATAGGGTAAATCAAAGAGGTGGTTTGCTCTCCGTTGGGCCTAATAATCTTGGGTTTGGGATATGTGATAAAGCCTTGAGAGTGGGTCTCGGTTTAGGGCCTAGTGATCCATGTATGGATTGCAATAAAGCTTGAGAGACTAGGAGACAGGAAAATTCCTCACGGTGTAGGTGGAGAAATTTGGTGGCATCCATGCTTGTTTGGCCTACTGATCGGGTGGGGATCACAGAAAAGCCTGTTATGATGTGTTCATTGTGTTGGCCTACTGATCCAGGATGGATTACGGTAAAGTTTGGTTTCTATTGATGAGGGTGAGGTGGTTTAGCCTCAGTTTGCCCTGGTTGATTTCTTTTGTTTTGAGTCCCACATTCATGCTTGGAATATGGCACAAGGGTGATTGGCTGAAGAGTGAATTGGCTCAACCAATCTATGGTCGGGTGGAACGTGGTAATCCCATCTCCAGTTGGTTTATTGCATTCATTAATGAGAAATTCATTCCCTTGATTTTCATGTGTAAATGTATTGATGTATATGTGGATTCTTCTTGGATGATATGTTTATGGTATTTTTGTTCCTATTATGTTGGTTATATGTATATTTTATGACAACATCTATGTATGGCTCTCAGCATGTTTTTTCTTGTATATGAATGGATAGTGTGTCTATGACCTAATAGATGATAATTCAACAAATGACATGAGGGAACAATGGTTCATAACGATTCTCAGATAAGTATGAGATCCCTACACTTAATTATGTTGTTTACACCTGTAGGTTACATGTTGATGATATGTTTGATGAAACACCTATTATGGCTAGTAGGGGTCTATGTATGGTTTTGTTCAGCTCATTTCTTTTGCATCATTGCTTCCCTGTACTTTTATTGATTTTGAGCTTTCACTCCATTTTGGGTAGTGGCCTGGGCTCTGGGCCTCAAAAAGTGGCTTAAATCCCAGGGTCGCTGGCACAAAACTGGAAAATTTGGTCTCTAGTCATTGCCAAGCAATCCTGTGAGAGAAACTTTGGGTTTCTATTCGCTCCCTTGCCCATAGCATGAGAGCAACTATTGCCTAAGAGATCTAGAACAATAGTGGGACTCGAGGACAAGCTGTCTGAGTGGTTGACATGTCTCCTAAGTGTTCTGAAGCTGATGTTGGATGACTATGTGTGATGTTTCCATCGATTTCACTTCCTTAAGGTCACATAGGAGGCCGAATCTGATCATAGTAACCTCCCATCTCATTTTTACCCAAGATGGCTAGTGACTTGGCTAGATGTGGGAGGAGGGTTTACAATATATAAGTAAAGTTTCTCAATTTTGATCAAAATGTTTCGATATAGGGGTAGAAGTGGGTGGTTCTTCAAACAAGCCTTCCCATTCAACCAATTTATTACGTTCATGGAGTCTCCATAGACATAGGTCTAAACAATATGTAGATGTTCAACATGTTGCAATAGGAGCTTTAGAGCAAAAAGCTCTGCATTATTATTTATGGAGTTTCCAATACCACATGAGAAAGAGAAATAGTGTGTGTCAGAGATATATAGTCTTCCACTAGCACCTCCCATGGAAGGGGAAAGTTGTGAAGCCCCATTAAAGAAGGCCCATGACTTATATTTTTTGATGTCATGTCTATCATGAGTAGGTTGTTTTATGAGTGTACTATTATGGGGAAGCAAATATGTAATGCTTAAGTTGTTCAAATCCACTCTTAATAAATATTGACCTTGATCCTCAAATATTGCTCCATCTCTTTCCAATCAAACACTCCAACATACCACTAGGGGGAGGGCCTTTATGGAGTATTTTGGTTTATGATTACGCCAAGCTTTCAAGCAATCTTGTATAAAGGGACCCTCCCAATCCTGAACATTTCCAATGATATTTTTTTAAATCATCCTAAGCACTTATAGTAAAAGGACAGTGTATAAAGAGGTGATTAATGGATTTGGCCTCCAAGAGACAGAGCAAGAATCTACTAGGTCCCTGAAAAGACCTCCTTTGTAATATGTCCCAAGTGGGGGCTTTTCATCAATAAGTAACCACATATTATTTATTTATTTATTTATTTATTTATTTAATTTTTTTTTTTTTTTTTTTTTTTTTTTTTTTTTTTTTTGGGGGGGGTGGGGGTGTGGCTGAGTTTCCATAAAAATTTTACCCACTAAGGGAGTGGACAATCCATGGAGTGTTGAATATAGTACAGGTACTCAAACTTTGGCATGTATGAACCATGTGGAGCCACTAGCCATATTAATTTGTCCTTAGCTTGAGAGAGAGATATGAGGTTCTGGGTAAGAGCTATGGTATATCTCTCCCATTCTTCAACTTGTAAAACTTCCAATTCTAATGTCTGAGCCCTAATTCATGACAAAAGCCCAACAAACCTCGATCTGTCAAAGATTTGAGATAAGTAGAAAAGGCCTTTCTCATTTAACATCTGGATGAGAGGCTCATATAATAAATGCACATTTCTGCTACTGATCCATGGGTCCTTTCTGATAAGGATTTGTCATCCATCTCCAATGCACCACTTGAGCCCTTTTAGAATAAAAATCTACTGCATTTATGATGACCCTCTAGGCTATAGAGCTATTATTCACAATCTTTCTAGGATATACGATCCATTCCAGAAGGGAGAGGAGAGAGATGTATTTGGATTCCATGATCAATGCCCAAAGGCCTTGCCCTTTAACCAACTTCCAATCTCATTTTATTGCTAGCACCATGGAGAACCAAGATAGGTTCTTTAATCCTCAACCTCTTAAAGCTTTTGGAATAGAGATGGATGACAAAGTAGTTAGGTAAAATGGTCTACGATCTTGTTTAAGATCCCTTTTGGAATTCAAGCTAATGATGCCTTGTCTACTATAACCACCCCTCCCACATTTACCTAATTTCACAGGCCTGCTAGGGTAAACATGAGAGGAAGAGCTATTATGACCAAAACCAACCTCCTAGATCTAATTAAGGAAGTGGGGTTGACTAATGACGACAAACTGACAACTCAACACCTCTTACAAGAGCCACAATTCACATGGGGGTTGAACAACCACCCTAGGTGGACAAACCTTGAACAAGACCTCTATTTTCAACCTTGGGCCCTTAACCGCATCCAAAACAAGGCATCCATGTGGTTGGGAGGCTTCAACCACATGCATAAGCCTGCATCCATGTGCTTGCAACCCAATTTTTCCAATTCAAAGGATGTTGTCCCGAGATCTGATCCTAGATTCCAGGTCAGCCTCCAAACCACTGCCCAAAACTTCTTGTCACTTTTAGAATCAATAATGACATGACAACAATGCTAGACATACAAATTTGAAGGCATAACTTGACCTAGACTGCCTAAAATGTAACAAACATTTCGTCAAACACATTGGAAACATGTAAGCTACAGGTCATGAATGCATATCTGATCATAAAAGTATGATATTCATTTGAGAATCACTGAGAAGACCCTACGCCCTCTCGACGTAGTTTCAAAACGCTTATTAGTCCACACATACATTAATCAATCAATAACTAAACCATTCATGACAAGAGCCATAGATGATACATATCATATAACCAACATATAACCAAAAAATAACCAACATATAAACCGACATAACAACCATAAGATAACCATCATCATGAACACATATATTCATAAACTACCATGGGAAAATGTCTCATATTAACATAGTAAAATACCAACCAAGTTAGGGACTTCCACGTACCACCCGACCATAGATTGGGCTAAACCAATTCTCTCTTTCAACCAATCACCCTTGCAGCCATATTCCAAGCATGAATGTGGGATCTCATAGAATAAACCAAGATAAACCAGACTAGGGCTTCCAAACACCAAACCACCTCAACCCTTAACCAATGATTCCACCTCATGGTCGGACATCACTAGCACTAACCATATCGATCTCTACCCAAGTTTTCCATGCCTCTAGGAACTAGTAACTCAACCCACCACCTTCCGCGGCTCTAGAGAGTTTGTCCAACCTAGCTTCAGGAGTAGTAACTCAACCCACCAAGGGCTCTAGAGAATTTGTCCAGCCTAGGCTTCAAAACTAGTAACTTAACCAAAGTTGTTCTAGGGCTCAAGAGTGTTTGTTCCACCCCAAAACCATAAGAAACTATGAGCACCAATCAGAAGATAATCAAGTGGAAAAACCCACAACACCATGGCTATCCAAGAAATGGAAAGGCAAGGCCGAAACCATTGTTAATCAAGGATATCCTCCATGCCAATGACAAAACATAACCAAATAATCACATGCATAGACCATGCATCCATAAATCAATAAGGAAATCACACATGCAACTGGTTACCTGCAAATTAATTCGGTTGTAGTCGTTGATCCACCTGTTCCCTTGCACTTTCATGCTTTTAGTTGCGTTATTTATCCAAATCCAATGTATGTTATAGTGCTCCAAGAATGCTCCAAGAAAACTCTAAGTGTGAAAGAGTGTGAGAGAGAGAATATAGAGATCTCCAAGCTAAAACTGACAAAAGCTGTGAACTGATCCTCGTAAGCCTTTTTATCATTGAGGCCTCTATTTTCTTCAATTTCCTCTAATTTTCCTTCAATTTCCCCCACATGCAATTCAAATGACCTATCACCTTCTGTTTCTCCTATTTTCCATTGTTTCATAAATAAAATTCCAATTAATGCCATTTTGTCTTTGCCAATTTCCATAGCCATTAATTAATCACTAGTGATACCCCATCACTATGTTTTGCTCAATATTCAACTTGGAATACATATCCCATGACCTTAGTCTTATTTTTCCTTTATTAACTTTATTACATGAGCTTTTAACCTAGGGCTATTATGGACCCCTCCCCCCTTATAGGAACACCGTCTATGACACCTATGATGAGCAAGATCATTGAAAACCCAAACATACTTCCCTTGGAGCTTTATAACTTAGCTCGATGGAGAATTTACAATGAACCTCTTAATGAAATCAAAACCAACATAACAAACATGAAATCATGACAGTTGTTTCTCTTATTGGAGCTTTATCACATAACTCGATGCGGTATTTAAATTCATATACATATATGACTTAACCCGAAATTCCCACAAGGTAAGCTTCTTCAGCTCACTTTTGTCTTACACATAGATCCTGCCCCTAAATCTAACCAAACCATCTACTGTGAGATGATAATCCACATCTTGTTATCCTATACCCTACTGTTGTAACTTGTGCTTAAGCTTATTGTACCTGTCATCTTGTTGTCATGCCTGCAAGATTTGATCCTATAAATTTGTCCCATATGAACTCATAACTACAATGTGATTTCCCTGCACTCTTTTGATAAGAGCATTTGCAACCTTGTTCTCTTTTCCCTTAATGTACTTGCTCTTGAAGTCAAATTCATTGAGTATAGCTAACCACCTAGATTGCCTGACATTCATATTAGGTTGGTCAAACAAGTACCTCAACCCACAGTGATCACTCATCAAGATGAACCTCCTGCCAAGAAGATAGTGTCTCCACATATTTAATGCATGAATAATCACTACCAACTCAAGATCCTGCGTCACATAATTATGCTCGTACTCATTCAGTTTCCTTGACTCATAGCATACTACCTGTCCTTCCTGCATCAGGATTCCACCAAGTCATCTCTTGCAAGCATCTATTCATACCATAAACTCTTTATCTTGATATGCAATCTTTAGAGCTGAAGCATTTGTAAGCAATTGCTTCAAATGCTTAAAACTAGTTGTACATTCCTCTATCCATTCAAATTTCTTTCCTTTTCGCTGCAAAGATGTAATAGGATAGGCAATCCACTAGAAGTTCCTGATGATCTTCCTGTAGTAACCTAATAGTCCCATAAAAGATCTAACCTCATCCACATTCCTAAGAGTTTCCCATTCCATGATATCTCTGATCTTTTCCACGTCCAACACTATACCCTCCTTGGAAACCACATGCCCCAAATAATGAACTTTCGTCTGAAAGAAACTACACTTACTAAGTTTGGCATACAGTTGATTCTCTTTTAGCAATATTAATATTGTTGCTAGATGCTTTGTGTTCTCTTCCTCATTCTTAGAATATATCAACATGTCATCAATGAATACAACTTGTCTAGAGAAGGACACAACACACTATTCATAAAAAACATGAAAGTAGCTGGAGAATTAGTTAAACCAAAAGGAACCGCAACAAACTCATAATGCCCATACCTGATCTACAAAGCATTCTTGTAGATGTCCTCTTCTTTGATGTGTACCTGATGATATCATGATGTGAAATAAATCTTTGAGAACATTGTTGCTCCCTTCAATTAATTAAACAAAACATCCATCCTTGGAAAAGGGTACATATTCATGATTGTCACCTTGTTCAACTGCCTGTAGTCGATACACAAACTTGAGAGTACCATCCTTCTTCACAAACAACACTAATGAACCCCAAGGCGACACACTTGACCTAATTTATCCCTTATTAAGCATTTCCTTCAACTGCAACTTTAGTTCCACTAACTCTGGAGTGCTCATCTTGTACGGTACATTCGATGTTGGTGCTACTCCCGACATCAACTCAATAGAAGATTCCACTTCCCTGTGAGGTTGTAACCCTGAAATATCTGTTGGAAACACATCCTAAAACTGCTACAGAACCAAATGCCTCTTCAAAACATCTTCATCCTCAACATCCTTACCTTTTTCACTAGAAATATGTTATGAAACCAGCTCAAGAAAAGATAGAAAAGATAGATCAACGCCTTAGAATTCAGCCTCTTCGAGGGGGAAACCTCCTTTACATTACATAGATGAACAATTCTTCGATGATACAAATGACAAAACCTCCTTTCTATATATAGGAGTCTAAGGAGTCACAATATAACCCA
>APFE030468698.1:19402-62008 GCA_000404065.3 Pinus taeda
ATAAAATTAATTAAAAGTATTTGTATAAAAAAATATTGCTCGAAAAAAGATATATACCTACTCAACAAGTAAATATATCTTATTGTAAATACATTAATCAGTTATAAATATTTATAGAAACTAAAATTGGTTTATTTTTTAAAAGATATATACCTACTCAATAAGTAAATCTATATCTTATTGGTAATAATACATTAATACAGTTAATACGATATTTATGAACACGTAAAATTCATTTGTGAAATCAAAACACTCTAAAAGGTACATCCCAGTTTTTTAATGTATTTAATTTTATCTTCCGATTTTTATTTTTGATGGATTATTGTTTAACATATACAAGGCAATTTATGGTCCTTTTTTTATAATTTTTTTTTAAGCTTTAAAAAAAAAAAAATTTATTTTCTTAAAAAATATATATATATATCCTCATTTAAAGATAAATTCTTGAACTTTTTATTTCCTATATCATGATTTTGTCTGGAATTTTCTTAGATCTTACCAAGAATATAATTAAGAGAATCAAAAGAAAAAAAATAAATTTTAATTTTTTCATTTTCAATGGATTTTAGGTCCTAAATGGAATTTATTTGTCTAAAAATCTACGCAAAACCAAAAAAAATTTAATTCCTGGTCATTTTCTCTAGACATCTCTTGGGTCCTGCGGGGAATTTATTCTATTCGTCTATCTCTATCAAAGTTACTTTATCGGTGATTCCGGGAAACTTTGATCGTTTTACAAGTAGTCCCACCTGTGTGCAACTCTCTTATAACTTTACTCTTCATCCCCGGGAAACTTGAATGTTAAATCTGCCCAAACTTTGTTATAAATATTTGGAGGGAATTAGCTCACAATAATATGGATTATTGATTGGAGGGGAGGAATAATAATAGTTACTGTTATCAAGACGTTGGGAAAACGTTGGGAAAACTTGTGTGTTATATTTGCCTTTTGAAATGGCTCCTTGGCAACGAAGCCAATACATGATGCAACTGATGATGATAAACTTAGTTGCCTGCTTCGCATGCCTTTGTGGCATTGCCTTTGCACAGTTTGAGTTCAGTGAAGCTATTTCCGGATCTGTTACTTTTCCTGATGTAGCATTTGCTTGCATAGGAAATCTCGCTGTATTCTTTACTAATCTATTAAGAGGGAGGCTCGACCTCGAGAATGGTGCCAGAGATGTTCTGGCCACCAATAGAGGTCCCCAGCTCGTGAAGACAAATGAGTCTGAACACCATGGATGGACAACATGTAATGCTAATGGTAATGGTGGAAGGAAATATGAAGATGCTGCCGTTCTAATGTTGTCACGCAACACGTCCGATCCATCCATCATGCAATTCATGAGGTACATCCAATATTCACATGGTCTCCACTCCATCCTACTCAAATGCCTTCGTCTCCAATGGGAGACCGGTCACTGGGCTAAGATCAAGTGCCATCATGATCATTCCTGCCGGTGCATTTTGTTGTGGACAGAGGAGGAAGAGATAAGAATGATGATCGCACGTAGGATGCCCGGAACACTGAAACAGCTGTCTGATTCCGTCTGCCTACTGCCATGTGAGAAGTGCCCGACAAGTGGTTGCCATGGGTGTGACCAGGGCCTGTTGCATGTGAAGGATTCCGGTGAAATACATGCGGAGGGTAGTGATCAGCTTCAGCCGGAGCGGAGGTGTAACGCCCTGGGAACCGGGCGCTCCGCACGACAGCGGGCGGCCCGAACGTCGGTGAACGACGTCCCCACCCAACGTTCCGTTCAAACGACCCGACACGGCAAAACACATCACCGGTGCAACGGAGGGGGCACACGGGCAGCAAGGGTGAACGACGGAGGTCGGGCGCCCGAACAAATTATAGTTTGGCACGGTGGGCGGAAGTCTACACGGCGAACGAACAGCACAAAGGGCGGAGGTCTACACGGCGACCGAACGGAAGGGCGACAGGTTGAACGACAGACCCACCCGGGCGGAACGACCACGTAGACGGGGCGACACGGAGTGCGCCCGCCCGAACGAACTATGCAACCGGCGAACGATAGTGCGGACCGAACAGCGACGGCAATTGCGACGTGGGCAGACCGAACGGCAAAGGCATTGCGATGTGGGCATGAGGACCGAACAGCAAGGCAGTTGCGACGTGGGCAAGGACCGAACAGCATATGCATTAGCGACGCGAGCAGCACAAGTATCGAGCGCACGGGAGTTAAGGGAGGTTGAGTTATACTGTGGACGGACGGCCATATGAAACATAGGCCGACCCGCCCTCAACGACTAACAACACGCCTCCCGAAATGAACATACGGGTCGGCTCAAGAAAGTTGGGGCGACTTTGTAACAAGCACCACGTCGGCTCATGGATTTGGGGCGGCGGATCACTAAACGGGGGTCGGTTTGGACTAACCGACACCCCTCCCTACTTGGCGTGGATTCGTATATATATGTGGAGCGTTCAAGTGACAAAGGCATCAATCAAGTGATCAAACTCATTCGATCTCTATCGCTCTAAGGAACTCGGTCTAGCTGCGCCTTCGCCAACAGCGCATAGCGACGATGTGAAGGAGCCTTTGGTTATAAGGCGGTGGAAGTGGTCGGGCGGTTTCGGGCAGCGAAACAGGTCGAACGAAACAGTGCGAAAAGCACTTCGGGTTGCGACGGAAGTCTGAACGAGTCAGGCCGTCGGACTGTTGGACAACAGCGCAGGAGGGCGCAACCGAGCCAACGAAACGACAGGTGCTGCGGTAATTTGGACAGGCCGAGAGCTCGGTTGAGCAGTTGATTGGGTTGACAGCATACCCGAAAACGGGACTGTCGTAAACGACCGGAGGTCGTGCAGGTCGATTGTTCAAGGTGTGAAGCCGAAAGGCTCACACGAATTGTATCATTGTAAAACTGTAATTTGATAAAGTGACGGTTTTCAGAGGTGCCACCCGGTTTGGGTCGGGCCTCCTCATATCGTGTGCAGACTTTTGTTATGGTTACGGTTTTACGTTTGTGATGGGTTATACATGCTGAACGAATTATAATTTAACATATATAAAGGAGTTATATAACTGTTAATTATATGAACGGTTTGGCTGTGGAAAATTAACAAAGATAACACTAATAGAAAGTTAAATTGGTGTTGGAAGTCTTGTAGAGGCGTAGTCTGTATATGCCCGAACCCGGCATAAGGCAGTGCCGCACCCCCATATTACGCAAAAAAAATATAGGGGCGTGACAGATGGTATCAGAGCTCGGTAGGAGCTGGTGAACAAGACAGTGACAGGGAAGAAGAGCGCACAGGTTGACAAGTGAACAGGTTAGCAGGCGCGGATATCGGTTGGAGAACCGGTTGAAAGGAAGTGACAGGTGACGGGTCGGAACGGTGAACTGAACGAACGAAAGATGGTGCTCGAGAGGACCATGGGCGCTATGACTCATGGAGAGTCGAGTGGGACAGGAAAGTTCGAGGGCAGTTTCACATGGCCGAGAGTAGATCACCGGGCGATCATGGAGCAGGCAGGCAGACCGGAGGAGAGCCGGGAGGTTGCCGAAGCACGAGAGCGCATAGAAAATTGGGACTTGAGATGGGCTGAATTTGAAGACGAAATGAGGCAGATTCGGGAGGCCTGTTTGGCGCTTCAAAAGGAGCTGGGCGAACTCAAGGGACCGTGCACATGTGAGTGCACTTGCAAGGTGAAAAAGGACCCGATTGGCAAAGCAGTCCACTTGGCCGAATTGGATCTCCAAGGGGTCTTCGATGAAAGAGCCCGATTGCGAGAGAGGAAGACAGGAGTGGAGACGAAAGTCAAGCAGGTCGAAGAGGAGATCAGGAGGAGACTCCTCGGGAAGAAGATTGTGATAGTCGGGCAGAGAGAACTCGACTTTGTTAGCCAGATGGGAGCACAGCGCCGTGAAGACAAATGGAGAGAGGGCTCTGGAGGGCTGGTTGACGGGAAGTTTCACAACGCTGAACGAAGCACGGTGACGGATAAGGCTAAGGGGAAGCAGGCCGGACCGAGCTCATCAAAGCAAGGTGAAACGAAAGAGAAGAAGTGCTGGATTTGTGAAGGGCCGCACATGGCGAAAAATTGCAGCTACAGATTAAGGGAACCGGATGAGAATCAGCCCGGGAGAGCAGAGGCAGGGTGCGCATGTTCAAAAGCACAACCTCAACCCGGGGGGAGATTGAAGACGTGGAGGGAAGCTCAGGAGGAGTACCTCCGGTATTTAGAGCAGAAAGGACTTGGCAGGTGGGCCGAGTTGATAGACACGGGTGAGCCACCAGACTCGCCCCCATCGAAGTTGACTTAAATGAAACGGAGTTGGGCTCACCGTTGGCTGCTCAAGGCAGTGAGCCCGAAAGGAGATTGAGCAGGGTGGTCTTTCGGTCGGCAGAAAAGTGGGGTTCCCACGAACTTGAACGGAAGACTGAAATGTAAGTTTTCTTACACCCGGAGGTCCATACATGGTGACTTGGAGGTCGGAAGTGTTGAGGAGCCGGATCGATGTCTAAATTCCGATTTGGTGTAGTATGGGATGCACACTCCCGGAACGTGCACAGGATTACGAAATGGGAGGGCGACTTGATATGGAAGACTGAAGAGGGTACGATGGTATGGAGGTTGTCGAGGTCGACAACGGAATAAGGTGGGGGAGGATGTAACGCCTTGGGAACCGGGCGCTCCGCACGACAGCGGGCGGCCCGAACGTCGGTGAACGACGTCTCCACCCAACGTTCCATTCAAACGACCCGACACGGCAAAACACATCACCGGTGCAACGGAGGGGGCACACGGGCAGCAAGGGTGAACGACGGAGGTCGGGCGCCCGAACAAATTATAGTTTGGCACGGTGGGCGGAAGTCTACACGGCGAACGAACAGCACAAAGGGCAGAGGTCTACACGGCGACCGAACAGAAGGGCGACAGGTTGAACGACAGACCCACCCGGGCGGAACGACCACGTAGGCAGGGCGACACGGAGTGCGCCCGCCCGAACGAACTATGCAACCGGCGAACGATAGTGCGGACCGAACAGCGACGGCAATTGCGACGTGGGCAGACCGAACGGCAAAGGCATTGCGACGTGGGCATGAGGACCGAATAGCAAGGCAGTTGCGACGTGGGCAAGGACCGAACAGCATATGCATTAGCAACGCGGGCAGCACAAGTATCGAGCACACGGGAGTTAAGGGAGGTTGAGTTATACCGTGGACGGACGGCCATATGAAACATAGGCCGACCCGCCCTGAACGACTAACAACACGCCTCCCGAAATGAACATACGGGTCGGCTCAAGAAAGTTGGGGCAACTTTGTAACAAGCACCACGTCGGCTCATGGATTTGGGGCGGCGGATCACTAAACGGGGGTCGGTTTGGACTAACCGACACCCCTCCCTACTTGGCGTGGATTCGTATATATATGCGGAGCGTTCAAGTGACAAAGGCATCAATCAAGTGATCAAACTCATTCGATCTCTATCGCTCTAAGGAACTCGGTCTAGCTGCGCCTTCGCCAACAGCGCATAGCGACGATGTGAAGGAGCCTTTGGTTATAAGGCGGTGGAAGTGGTCGGGCGGTTTCGGGCAGCGAAACAGGTCGAACGAAACAGTGCGAAAAGCACTTCGGGTTGCGACGGAAGTCTGAATGAGTAAGGCCGTCGGACTGTTGGACAACAGCGCAGGAGGGCGCAACCGAGCCAACGAAACGACAGGTGCTGCGGTAATTTGGACAGGCCGAGAGCTCGGTTGAGCAGTTGATTGGGTTGACAGCATACCCGAAAACGGGACTGTCGTAAACGACCGGAGGTCGTGCAGGTCGATTGTTCAAGGTGTGAAGCCGAAAGGCTCACACGAATTGTATCATTGTAAAACTGTAATTTGATAAAGTGACGGTTTTCAGAGGTGCCACCCGGTTTGGGTCGGGCCTCCTCATATCGTGTGCAGACTTTTGTTATGGTTACGGTTTTACGTTTGTGATGGGTTATACATGCTGAACGAATTATAATTTAACATATATAAAGGAGTTATATAACTGTTAATTATATGAACGGTTTGGCTGTGGAAAATTAACAAAGATAACACTAATAGAAAGTTAAATTGGTGTTGGAAGTCTTGTAGAGGCGTAGTCTGTATATGCCCGAACCCGGCATAAGGCAGTGCCGCACCCCCATATTACGCAAAAAAAATATAGGGGCGTGACAGAAGGTCGAGAGAGGAACACTCTAATGAAGAATCCCCTGCTACGACATTCCGTGAAATACAAGTGGAGGATAGTGAGGCTGAGGCCGAGGCTGCGCAGAGATTGAAAGTGGGGGAGCCCAAGGCGGAATCCCGTGCTGAAATACATGTTGATATCAAGGACACTGTGCAGCAGAGGTTGACAGAGGAGGGATCCAGGGCGAGATCCCTTAATGCCGTCTGTCGAATACTTGATGATCCCTATCCTTGGTTTTCTCTTCTAGATGAGCAAAGTTGCTTCTGCATTCCACTGCGTGAAGCAGAGGAGGATGAGTGGACAAAGCTGGTGATCAGATTGATGAGGTCTAAAGATAAGGAAGGCAGAGGCGTCAGAGTTTTGGCATCCGACGCCATGGAGAAATACATCGATCGGAGCGGAGAATCAGGGGCGCGGGTAACAACAGACATAATAGAAGAAAGCTACACCGGTTTCTCTCTATTAGTGCAAAGATTTATAGAAATAATAGTGAATGTTTTACTGACATGATTGTCAAGAGTGGATGGTTTGTCTAGCTCTCTCATCGCTAGACGGGTCGTCCGCGATTATCTTGTTGATAGTAAAGGAACGGGTTTTGCTGCCAATGCGTTTCTGACTCACGCTCTCATCAAGTGTAATCAGAGCAGTGTTTGCCAAGTTCTTTGGTTTAGAGGTAAGATTCTACGCGCCAGAACGTTAGCGTATGTGGTAGGGTGTGTTAACTTGATCTGCTCCATCGGTTGGGTTGTATTGGTTGCAAGTGAAGGAAGTGTTGGCAAAGGGTATGTGATACACTCGACGCCACCCTCTAAATATAGAGTGATTGTAGTATTAGTGGGCATTGGGATTGCTTTGCTCATGGACTCCTTGGGTTTGGTTTTTCTGTTTTTTCTAGCATACTTAGGAGGAGAACCAATTTGTTTGTTAAAATCCTTAATATGGGTAGGAGGAAAACCAGAAATAAGAGAACTAAACGTAAATCAAATTAAGAAAAAGATTCGTATGGTTTGTGGAATAATGGTTCTGGAGATAGTATACATTGTAGCAGGTTGCGTAATAGTAGTAAAAGGTTTGGGCATGCAGAAGAGCTCCGGGAAAGGGAGATGGGTATATAGTGCTCTCCAAATTCTGATTTGGGTCAAGTGGGGAATTGGTAGTTATCTTCTGGGTGACCGCGATGATAGAGTTGACTATTCAAGACTCCGAAAAAGCAGTTACAGAGGCAGCTGGGGTGTAGATTTGCTGTTTAGCCACGGGGTTATGGTGCACTCTACTGCATTCATGCTCAACGCTATATTAGCTGGAGTGAGAGGCAAATGGGAATCATAGTGTTGCTTTTGTATGGAAGCATTGTATTTAAAGCAGTTATATTTCTTTTTAAGAAGCTTGCAGTCATACTTTTAAGTCATTTTGACGATTGTTTTCGTTTGAATTGATAGATTTCAATTTAAAAGCATTTTATGCTCTTTTTATTCAAAATCACATAGCTCCTTTTCTATGTTTTCCTTGCATGGCCTTTGGTTTTTTAACTTGAATAACAAATTAAATATTTTTTCATATAATTAAAATATGTTTTTTTAATATTTATGAAAGTAACAATTTTTTAATAAATAAAATTATAGTTTAAAAATTTTATGACAGAAAAAAATATATATTAATAATGATTAACTTAATAAAAAATAAAATTTAATCAAGGAAAATTTTTTATAGTGAATGAAAATAACATTTCATTATCACAAAAAAATAACATATCAAAAATAGTAAAAATAAGTATTATGAAAAATATAAGTTTTATATTTTTATAAACAAAAATTCATAAACATGTAATATTTCTACACAAACTAATAACTAAATTATTTGTTTACTACCTCTACCGTTTTAAATGTAAAATAAATTAATTTAATAAAATAAATAATTATAAAATTAATTATAAACAATATATAACTTTAATTTTATAAATAATTTGTAAACTTTTATGATCATAAATCCAGAATCATTATGAAAACTTCCAATAAGAATAATATTTATTGGAATTTGAATAAACTCCCTTGTCCATCCAATTATTATCCAAAGTTTTAATAATATGAGTGTACTTCATTGTTAAAGTATTTTTTAAGGTTCAAATGTTTTTTTCAACACATTATTCGCAAAGCATTTGGGATGAGAATTCATATGAAAGTTTTGATGAAACATGCGTGTCTCTTTTTATAAGGTTCATATAAGAAGGTTTGAAGTCAAAGAGTTTATATGCCGTATATATTTCTTAATATATTGAATGATACGTGGATAAATGTATTTAAAAATTTATGTTTAATTATTTAAAATTATTTAAATAAATAAAATAATAATAATAATTATTTTAAAAAATATTTTCATGGAATTGTTATAAAGTTTTTTTTTCATATTGAATAAGTTAAAATAATTTGTAAATAAATATTTTAAAATATATGATAAATTGTTTGAAAAAATCATGTTATATTATTTTTAATAAAATAATTTATAAACACATGTTGAATGGAAATCCCTCACATATATGATTAATGCTTAGAGATAAAATTTACACATATCACGTGTGAAGGACAAAGAATCTCATATTGAATTTTGTGTGTGAGAGAAAGAGAAGGAAAGAGAAAGTATATCTATGTGTATAACCATTTTAAATCCATTATGAAGATTTTTAGGTCAAGATGCCTTAATGGTATTCACATTGAGGTGTTTTATAAAGTTTTCATTGTGGAAGATGAAGAACACGGTTATGTGAGAAACATGAAACTTTATAGATGTCAACTTCCATATACATAATTTATTGTCTACTTAACCAATAGAAGCAATAAATTAAAGGCACTACTATGGAGAAATATAAACCACAAAAAGTAAAATAGGGGAAATAAAAATATTGAACTTATACAGGCTTTTTTCTAGAATCAACATAATTACCAAATACATTTCTTTCCTAGCCTTATACTGAAATCCAAACCACTTGAGAATTCCATTGTTTCTTGTTTCTTTTTTTTCATGCTTAAGCATAGCATTCATATGCTTTAAATATGTTTTTGTACTGAATTCAATTGGACTTAAATATAATCAAAATCTTGCAATTCTAAGTTTAACCATCAATGTATTCTTGTGATTGGATAGATGCATTAAGTCTAGTACATTAAATATAGTAAATATATACATGCATATTTCCTCAACCTCTTCAATCTTTTCTATCATAACTCCTCCCCAACATTGCTCAAATGCGGTAGTTTCATGAATAAACCACCCATTAACTATGGAGAGTGCTAATGTAGGAAGACTATCAAGTTTGGACTTGATTTTTCTTACTAACTATGTCATATTTGGAGTCCATTATGTTGAGTTTTTATTTACTCATTGCTAGAAGACTATTGTATCATTTCCTTAACCTAGATAAAAATTTCTAGTATAATTGAAGGAGCCAAGAAATCTTTGTAATTGAGTTTGATTAAGGATAACATCGAGCAAAGGTTTTAAATCCCAAAAACTCTACGTCTGTGCTAGTTATATGCATCTTACTTTAAGATAATGTTAACCAATATTTATAGAATCTCTCATAAAATTGTTCCAAATGGTTTGTATGTCCTTTTAAACCCTTGGAATATACTCTCTCTCTCTCTCTCTCTCTCTCTCTCTTATATATATATATATATATATATATATATGAAGGATTCCCCAAAGATTTCCATTTATTTTTGGAGCATCCTTTAGACCAAAGGGAATTAGCTTCCCATGATATTAACTATGTGCAACTAGAAAACTAGTTTTGGGTTGATCCTGTTCTACCAAAAACTTGAATTTAATTCAAATTTAGATGATTTTGTGAATTCATTAATTTTTTAAGGAATATTTTCTTTGTTGGGAAGTATATACCTTATAGGTAGGAGTGCTTTGATCAACTTCTTCTATTTAACCATTAATTTTGGTTTGCCTCTTTTCCATTCTAAGTGTTTATTGATATAATTTGATTCGTAAATTATCATGGATATTCAAATAAATAGTTCGTCACAACATATTTGATAAAATTATATTTAAAATCTAAAATTCTACACTATTACAGTTGGAATTCCCTTTAGATTTATAGATATGTGGATTATTGTTACTAGTGTATGCATGTGAATTAAAATTATGCAGAAAATAGAGAACAACGAAACAAAACTTCACACACACATTAGACACAAGATATGACCTAGAAAACCCTTTTGGGAGGAAAACCCAGAAGGTGAGGTTGCTCTACTCACTCTTTTTGAATAGGAATATGGTTGCTAGTACAAAGAAGTATAGTCTATGGCCTACGGGCTACTACAGTGCACAAATCCTCTATATGTGCTCTATGTCTTATCCCTCTTGGCTATTTTTTCTCATATATGGAACAAGTTCACTCAAAAGAATGAAATCCCTTTTCCTCCTAGTGATATGGTTATAACAGAGCCCAATAGCCTACTAGTGGTTAGGTTTGACTACCTCAACTCTTAACCAGAGTTGCAATATAGGCTCTTCTAGAGTCTTCTATGTCATAATCACGTGGCTAGCCCCTTTTTCATGAATAATGGGGCCTAACATGGCACTCACAAATTATGGTGGTGAAAACAGGAAGGTCAACTTCTGAGTGGCATAACGTTTGCATACAAACTCTGATTGATGTGATTCCTGCACCGTTGGAAACATATTTGTGTGTAGAATAGGATGAAAATGTGTTGCGCTAAAGTGGAAAATTTTTACCCCAAAAAATGTCATTTGATGTCTCAAAATTCTCCTAGATGGTTTCAGACCCCAATTTGCTAAAGTGGGTCCCATTGGTAAAAGTGTTCTTGAGAGCTCATTCCTTCACTTTGTCCACTCTTAAAGCATCAAAATGGATGAATAACAATATAGTGATCCAATCGAGACCACACCTCCCCATTTTGGGAGGCTTTTGATCCCCAAAATCTTCTATTGAATGAGGTGAGGAGAATTTTCCTCCACCTTATCCTTGGTGTACCATTTATCTTTGCCTAGAAGTTATCCTTTCAACCCAGTCTTGCAAATTTCATATTACCCCTATCTTGTAGTCCTGGACGTCTCCTGCAAAACTATGTCTTCTATCATCACCACATCAACACTACCTGAGCATCTAGTGCCAAATCCTCCACAAAAGGTAGGACCTATTCCTCTCCCTGGTCTAAGATGGAAGGCTCATAGAGTTTCAATTATCTACATTCAGAATTGAGTAAATGTGCCTATATTGTGGTAAACTAAGTCAATAGGAATTATCACCCACCTTTTCTAGTATGTCAAAGGGACCATACCTTATGTTGATGGTGTTGGATGCCACCAATAGTAGGGGTTATCCCCAGTATGAAGTCCCAATTAGACCTCACAATGTGTGGAGTAGGAGCCCCATCCAGATAATAGGCTTGGCCACCATAACTTAAGATTTACCTTGGATGCAATAAATAACATAAGATATTATACACAAACTTTGAGATAAGCAAGTAAATTGACACTATGAAGCATCCAGTTGCAATGTATATAAGGTCCTTCCATGAACAAAGTAGAAAGAGTGAGCCTTTAAGAGAAAATTAATAGTATTATTCTAGTAAAGGCACACAAGACAATAAAAAGAATCATTAGTTAACCTGCAAAATAGTTCACATAGTAACAATGAACATGAAACCAAGTAACAATGCACATTCAATAAGATTTTGTGTTTAGCCATGAGGTTATGGTGTACTCTACTGTCTTCTTGCTCAATGTTATATTAGCATGAGTGAGAGGCAAATGGGAACCCATACTATCATCATGAATGTAGCTTTTCTGTATGGAATAATTATATTTAAATGAATCATATTTCTTTTTAATATCCTTGTCATATCTTGTAAAGTCATAAATGTTGTTCAATGCTAAAATTATTTTATTAATTTTTTATATAAAATATCCTTGTCATATTTTGTAAATTCATTTACCTTGTTCAATGTTAAAATCATTTTTTTTTTATTTTCTAAGTTAGGCTAATTCTATTACTGAAAAAATATTGTACACTGGGGCCTTAGCCTGTGCATATCCGTGCCTGAGTGTTGGCAAAAAATAGCAAAAACAGACTCTGGACTACCCATAATGGGAAACCAGTTCGAATCAAAAAACAATTGCAAAATTTAACTTGCTGCCCACGCAGGGGAAACCAGTAATTACGCACAGTTTTTTATTAGTTTTTCAAGGTGAAATAGAAACCAACCAAGGAACCTAATACCATCAGTTTTTCCAGAACCCCCATTAAAGAAACTAGAAAGCAAAATTCCCCAAAACCTGAGAATAACAGACACGTGGCAAGCAGTGTGGCTGACTAGGAGTGAGGCGGAGACGGCAGGTGTTCCTCCATGATGAAGCACCTGTAATCCTCCATGTCGACACCTATCCGTTATGAAGCCTCTGTGTTGTTTTCCTGTTGCGCGGGTTGTTCCTCCTCGATGTAAGGATCCACGTCTTCTTCTTCATGCTGGTCCTGGTCTGCCTCCTTCTACGTTTGTCCCGTCTCCTTCCCAGTTTGCTGCGTCCCTGCTCCGTGGGTGCTCGTCTGAGCCATGGCTAGTTCTACTCTGGTGTGGCCACCACCTTCAGTGGCCTGCTCCTCAATTGCTCTGGTGTGGCCACCACCTTCAGTGGCCTACTCCTCAATTGCTCTAGTGTGGCCACCACCTTCAGTGGCCTGTCCCTCAATTGCTTGCTCCGTCTCGTGAAAGATTATGGAGATAGTGGCAGTGATGATGGGCCTATTCATGGATGAACGAAAGGTGAATTGGGAAGAATGAAGATGTATCTATGGATTGCAAGGAGTGCCCCTGGGAGGTGAAGCAGGATTGGAAGGAATGTCGCTGGGAGGCGAGGCAGGGGGCGTCGGATAGAGGCAGTGAGGTTGAGAGCGGTCTCTTCCACTACGGGTGTTAGGATAGCACCCTGTAGTCTGCTGGGCCAAAGAGGAAGTGGAATCAAAAACTGGAGAATGATGGGGATGAGTCAAGCTTCCTCTGCTTCCACCCCTGCGACTGCGCATACAATGATGCGTTCTCAGCATGTTGGCACCAGAAGTTTGATCATTTCTTCCAGGATTAGGCTCAGAGTGATGCAGAGGCTCAGTAGAATTTACGGGCAGCTCAGAGGAGGGACTAACTGCAGAGGTCGAGTGGAAGACGAAATGGAAAGCCATGCTCTGAGTGAAGTGAATTCCCAGGCCTAAATCAATGCAACAAAGGAGGTGGCAGCATCTCCCGGTGGTAGTGCGAGAGCTGGGTGCTACAGCAGCTTGAGGCAGAGGCAGAGGATAATGGACAGGTGCAGTTTTAAGATTATCACCTGAATTCATTTCTATGTGGAGTCGGGGTGGGTGATTACAGACAGGTTGGAGACGGCGCCCCCTTAAATTCCATTTTTAGACCGATGTGCCAGATTACGGAGGGCCATGTGGTCTAGCCACATGTTGTTCCGTTCGCTCGCCACCTTATTGTCCTTGCTAAGCACCTGCATCCGAGAGATGTGCTTCCTTGTGCACCATGTCAGTGCAAGCTTGTAATTGAGCTTGGTCATGTAAATTATTGATTGTTCCAGATTGTAGGACCTGATCATGTTTAACTCCTATGTTTGCCAAAAGATCAGCCACCTTGTTGTTTTCTCTTTTTGACGTGAATGAAGGTGGTAGCTCATTTGTTTTTCATCCATTGCTCTATTAGTTCGAGCTTGGATGTCAGTCTCCAGTTGGTAGCGACTCTCGAAGCTGTGGTTCCCAGTTGTATTTGGGTAACCATGTGTATCAAAATTTGGGAATCCCCTTCTATTATAATAGGATGAAAATTATGTTGATGCACTAAGTTCATACCTTGCCACAATCCTTCTAGTTAAGCAGAGTTATTCGTGTCCCATCCAATTGAACCAAAGTATATTAGTAGAGGTCGGCCTTCTTGATCTCTAAAAATTCCACCATGTCCTGCTTTGCCTGGGTTGCCTTTTGAGGTCCCATCAAAATTTAGTTTGATCACATTTGTTGGAGGGGGGTTCCAATGTGATGGTTGTTTGTTGATAATGCTTGCTTTGTTGGGACCAATTTGAACTTGTGGGAGATTTAATTTCCAGTTGTCCCATATGCTCTATTCCTGTGCTTGAGTGGGAAAGTCCTCAACACTCCACTGTTGGAAAGCTAGGGTTTCTTGAATATTCTGCATAAATTGGTCCAGATGATCTCCAAAATAGCGCTTTGATTTTTGAAAATTCTTTTGTTTCTTTCCTTCCAAATTGTCTAGAAAAAGAAGCCCGAGAGAATTGTCCATAGCACATTTAGAAGTTTTCTTTTATATGGCACAGGGGTCCAATTGCAGATGGTGCCTTTGATATCCCCTAAGATTCTACAGGGTCGTTGACATCTGAAGGTGAGTTTTTCCCATAATTGGTTAGCCATGTAGCAGGAGTCCATGAGATGTTGAATAATTTCTCCTTGTTTTTGACAATTAGGACTATAAGAGGGTCGCTGGAATCCTCTTTTAATTAAATTATCCCAAGTGAGAATTCTTTGATGATAGAGCAACCAAGTGAAGGTAGAGATTTTGGGCGATATTCCTATAGTCCAGAGACAAGTCCAAGCAGGATCAACTGGTTCTTGTGTTTGGAGCATCAGCTTATATGCTTCTCTTGTTGTGTAAGTTCCCCTTGGAGTGTAACCCCATCTGATAACATCTTTTCCATTGGTACATCTGATTTTCCTGCTGGTGAGTTCTTTGTGTAGATTCGAGTTATAGGCTTCAGTTTCATGCTATATTATATGTTCAATAGGTTTCCATTGCCTAAAGCCTTGATTGGTACTTTGAGTCCAGTATTGTGCTACATCGTCAGTCTGGTTGACGTTGTTTCCATCATGATTAATAGGGGGAAGGATTTCTACAATTTTTGGCCTATGTTGCCATGAATCCATCCAAAAACGCGCAATCTTCCCATCGCGTATCTCCTAGAAGCTATGCTTTTGTATTAGCTCTCTATGTTGTTTTGTTGCATTCCAGATTAGAGATCCTGTGTCTGTAGTGGTGATTCTAATCAGCTCTTCCTGCTGACGATTGTTCGCATATTTTGCAGTCCATATTTGGGCCCATGGCTTCTGTGGACTTGACCCACTGCCACCATATTCATGCTCCCATTAATGTGTTACTATGTTTCAGGTCTCGCAATCCTAGACCCCCCTACTTTTTTGGTGTGTAGACTGTGACCCATTTTACTAGCACCCATTTACGATTTTGCCCTGTGGAGCCCCATAAAAAGTTGCGTTGCAAATTTTTGATCTTTTTGAGTGCCCATTTCAGTGCTGCAAGAACTGAGAAGAGATAGAGAGGCATGGATTGTAAAATTGCCTTTATTAGAATGAGCCTTCTTGCCATATTGAGAGTTTTGTAGGTCTAGGATGATAAGCGGCTTTCGATTTTCTCAATGAGTTGTAGCCAAGAGGCATGCTTTAAGGCTGAATCTATCAGTGGAGCACCCAAATATTTAGATGGAAGTTTTGCTTGTGAGAATCCTATGATTTTGGAAATTATTCTTTGAGTGGCAGGAGGAGTGTTGAAAAAAAAACGAATTGAGATTTAGCAGTATTAATGGTGGTTCCAGAGGCCATTGAAAAGGTTTCTAGCAAAGCTTTGAAGGCACAAGCTTCACTAACAGAAGGATGTCCGAACAACATATCGTCATCAGCAAATTGTTGATGAGTTATAGCAGAGGTTCCATGGGTAGATATGCCTCTGAGGTCATGGGATTGAACAACATTCTTTATAAGGCGACCCAGACCTTCTGCCATAATAATAAAGAGGAAGGGGGATAAAGGGTCACCTTGACGAATTCCTCTGGATGGGGAGTAGGGTTTGGAGGGGATTCCATTAACTAGGATGGAGCAAAAGGGGGAGATATGAGATTCATAAGCCATCTAACCCAAGTCGGGCTAAAGCTGAAGGCAATAAGCAATTGTTTTATATAAGACCAACTTAATTTGTCGAAAGCTTTAGAAAGATCGATTTTAAGAAGCATACCTGCCTGTTTGTTGCTCTTTAAGGAATGAATGATTCATGAGTCAATATGATGCCATCCAAGATTTGACGTCCTTCAACATATCCAGATTATTCCGGTGAAATGAGAAGAGGGAAACGTAGTTTGAGGCGATTGGCAATGACTTTCGAAATGATTTTGTATATGACATTGCACAGAGCGATGGGCCTGAACTTCTCCAGAGTACTTAGCTGATCTTCTTTGGGCATGAGAGCTATGAATGTTGCATTGAGATAAGGAAGTAGCCAATGCATAGCTTGTGATTCTTCTACCAGATTCCAGACTTCCTATTTGATTAAATCCCAAAAGTGATGGTAGAAGTTAAAGGTGAAGCCATCAGGTCATGGAGCCTTCCCATCTTTCAGTTGATCTGAAGTTGTTTCTACTTCCATCATAGTTACCGGTCGCATCAAGATCTGATTGTGCTATTTTGTTATAATTCTAGGAATATGCTGGAGTATTTCATTTATTGAAGGCTATCTATCTGTAGGCGGCTCTTGATGTACTATTTTGAAGTGATTAGTGAGCTCTCTCTCAATACCTTCCTATTTCTCCATTCTCTCTCCCTGTTGATTTTGAATATGCGAAATGGTATTATTCATTCTTCTTTGGATAGTTGTGCAGTGAAAGAATTTTGTGTTTCTTTCCCCTTCTTTTAGCCATCTGATTCTTGACTTTTGCTTTCAGAGCATTTCCTCTTGTTTCCTTCTTTCTTCCAATTGTGTGAGAAGAGCTTGTTCTTGACTTGCTAAAGTATCAATTCTGCCTCCTGTAATGATCTTATGTTGTAGCTCTATCATACTTTGCTCAAGCACTTTTTGACCTTGAAAGATATTACCGAATGTGGTGTGATTCCAGTACTTGATTTGTCTTTTGATATGCTTCAACCTCTGCTAGAATTTATACATAGTTGAGCCGCTAGAGGGAATAAAGCTCTCCCAAGCTGATTTGACCATATTTTTGAAATTAGGGTGAGTAAGCCAAAAAGTTTCAAAACTAAATGGTTCCTATTTGAATTTCCAGGACCCGTCCATTGCAGGGAAATCGGCCAGTCATCTGAGCCTGTAATGTGGAGTATTGAGGCTGTAATATCACCTCCTAGATGTACCGAGTTATCTGAGATGAGGAATCTGTCCAACCTAGATGTGATTTATTGAGAGCCCGACCTTTTATTATTCCATGTGAAAAGACCATTATCAAATGGTAAATCAATTAGCCAATTATTTTGAATGTATTCTTTGAAGTTGCTGCTTTCACTGTCCAGCTTCCTTCTGCCTCCTTGTTTTTCCTCCAGCTGAGTGATCATATTGAAGTGACCACCTGTGATCCAGAGTGTATGTATTCTTGTGGAATTGAGAGTTTCCGACGATTTTAGCAGTGTATTCTTTTGCATAGTATCTTGAGGGAAGTATACATTTGTCAAGTGACCATGTATATTGGTTCTGATGATGTGAAAAGTGGCTTGGATAAAATGATGAGAAGCATGGAAGTTTGTAAGGGGGATGTGTTGCGTGTTCCAGGCTATAGCAAGCCCCCCCCCCCCACCCCCCGAAGCTCCCGTTGCATCTACCATGACAGTTTGGCATCCCGACCAGGCTTTGGATAAAATGGAAGCTAATGTGCTAGTATTACATTTTGTTTCCTGCATGAAGAAAATATGTGGTCTTTCATGCTGTATCATGTTCTTTATCATCCTGTATTTCCCAGGACTGTTAAGTCCTCCAACATTCCATGAGATGAGCTTCATGGTTGACCAGTAGGTAAAGATCTGTAGTATTTAGTCAACTTGGAGCACCTTCTGGACTGCACTAGCATTTCCCCAATGAGGATGGTGCATTGTAAATCTGTCTTTCTGCCTCTTTTCTTCCCATCTTTGGTAATGTGTTTCCCATCCCAGTTCCTTCCTTGTTGTATGCCCAGTGCGTTGTGCTAGTGCACTCTTGAGAGTACTACTTCTAGATTTTCAAGTTGCTTGTTTGGTATTTTGTTAAAGTCTTTCTTTTTGCATGCTTGTTCTAGACTGAAAATGTCTAGGTCTCCTAGATCAAAGCTTTCAGGTTCTTCTTCCAAGTGACTTTGTTGACTACTCTCATCCATGTGGTGGGTTGTGTTGAGTGGGTCTGTCAACAAGTTGTCAATGTCCATTCCTTTTGCGAACCAAAGGGCTTTGTTGTGATCTTGAAGGGGGATAGGTTGTGAGGTTGTTGGTTGTGGATTTGAGTTATTCACTAATGATGGTTGACTAGCATCATTAGGAGTAGGTACAACAAAAGGTTTGGTGGATGGTGCAGAAGTTGTCTTAGCTATATTGGAAGGATCTGATTTTGGCATATCTAGGTTTGACAGAAGGTCAAAACTGTTGCTAGAGGATGATGCATCAAAGGATGGTATTACATTTTTTGGTGTTGTAGGGGGTTTTAGATTATGCTTCTTTCTATTAGCAACTTTGGTAAACCCTTTTGCCTCAGATTTTCCCCCATGGTTTGTAGATTTAGGAGGGGCATTTAGAGGAAAATCACGGAATAAATGTCCGTGGGTGTGGCATTTCCTGCATCTAAAGGACACATGTTCATAATCTATGGGTTGAATCCATTCGAAGTCATTGTGAAGGAGACGTACTGAATTCGTAAGTGCCTTGCCGAGTTTCATATAAACGCAGATGCGAGCATATGAGGTGTAGCGGCGAAGCTTTGTTCCCTCTATGATCTTTATGAATTCTCCTAGCCCATTGCCAATAGCTTTAAGTGATTTTTCATCCCAGTATTCTAGAGGTAAGGAATAGATACGAATCCATACTGGTGCCCAGCTGAAGTCTTCCTTGTCTAGATTGAATCTTTCTATCCAGTCTCATAGATATAGACCCACAGCATTGAAGAAATAGGGTCCTCCATCTAGAACACGATTTATGTCTTCAATGCAGTTGAAAATGGCTGTAAAAAAACCTTTGGGGCCGAGCTGTAGGGTTACATGTCCCTTGGGATTCCACTTTGAGGTTATCCATCCTTGCAGAGCTTTTTCGGTAGGCCAGTAGCCTATAAATTTACCTATCAACGCATGGTCTTTCATATATTGTATTTGTGCATTGATTCTATGACTAGGTAAATCAATCTTGGGTCGTTCCACTGCAATGGGCTTGCAAGTGGAAGACGATGCCTTCTTTGGTTCTTCAGGTGCTGCAGGGTTGTTTTCTTTTTCATTGTTCAGATCTGCCAGTTCATTCTTCTCCTGCTGCTGCGCAGGCTATACTGAGCGCTGTTCTGCTCTTCCAGTTGAGGGTTGTTCATTTTCGTCCCCATGAGGCCGATTTCCATTGTTGCAACCTGTGGGGGGAGGTATTGTGGCCTCCCCCATCGAGATGTTCATTAGTTGTTCCTACCAGTTTAGCCAGACCCGCGCTGGTAGTAGTACTGCTTGATTCTGAGAGTTTGCTTTCTCTGTCTCTACACCGTGTAAGGGTTTGTCAGAAAGCCTAGTCCACCATTTTCCTCTGCTCACGAGCTCCAACCCTTTCTTCTAATCAAAACATATTGTTGAGGCATATTGATTGTTGTTAAAATCATTTTATTAATTTCTTATATAAAGTTAAATAACATGTTAATTTAACTTTTTTCCCTTAGATGTTCTTTTGTTTTAAAATGATAAGTTAAAAAAACTATATATATATATATATATATATATTATATATATAATTATATAATTATATATAATTAGAATATGATTTTTCTAGAAATTACTCTAATAAATAAAATTATGATTTATAATGTTAAATATAGAAACAACTATAATGAAATAACACATAAATTATCATTAAAATTAAACAAAAAAAAACAAATATTTAAAATAAATTTTTATAGTTTTATATAAAAAAATTAATATATATATTAATAATTAAATAATTTAGATAATATTTTTCATATTAAATAAACAAATTACATTAATATATTAAAATAAAATATATATTAATAACAATAAAGGTTTAGAAAACATTAATCATGAAAAATTATTATATAATTTTTAATTTTATGAGTGATTTATAAAAGAATTCTTTTTAAAATAATCATAAATTAAATTTACAATTATGAATAACACTTTTCATTATTCCGGTTGAAAATGAATACTATACTAATTATAACTCTATCATTCACTAGGCGCCCTTTTCCATAACATGTCATTGTCAATCTATCGTGTTTATTGTTCAAATCTTTCTTCAAGTTATTGTTGGTCAAATGGATAAAAGCTCGTGGGTTGAAGCCAAAGAGCTTAGGTAAAGCATGTGTTTGTGAATAAATATTTGTGTTTTTTAAACATGTTATTTATTATTCCCTGCCATCTGGCAATGGCCAGGGACTATAGTAATCGGAGACGATGTACTTAACATTAGTTCACCTGCTTGAACGTGCCTGTTTATTGAGTATAAACAAAGTTTTTTAGATCATAGTGGTTTATGGTCTTATTTGGCCTCTTCCCGAGGCAGAGGCGCTGAAACCATATATTATCTTGCATTTGTCTGGGTCTTTCTCATTCATTTTTTGGAGTTGTTGATTAATGCTAACATTAATATGGCAATATAAAATGCTAGCTCTTATTGCATTTGACTTATCACGAAGCTGAACCGGTTGATATTGAGCGGGCTCTTTACAGCCATAAGGATTACTAAAATTGCCACTGTTGCAATGTGTCACTCTGCATGCTGCTGTGGTGTCTACAGAACAGATGCTCTGCATGCTGCTGCTGTGGTGCTGTGCATGCTGCTGTTGTGGTGTTGTGGTGTCTACAGAACAGATGTTGCTGAGGGCAGACAGAATAGATGTTGTATAAGCATATCTAGAAGCATATCCAGATTGATATGCGTAACCAGTTGTTTCAGGTGGTGAAGAACGAGACCCAGATCCAGATCGAAGTAGTTTCAGTAACAAATTCATACGCATAAGATATTTCTGAGGGACGAAGCACCACATCCATGACCTGCAATGCTTCTTGCGGAAGCGACACAGGCTCCCCTGCTAAGTACTGTGCCAGTTGCTTCAAGTGAATCGTTGCGCCCTGCCTGAATAGCACGTGGTAAGTCCTAACCTGCCTGCCAAAACATAATGGTTCAACAAAGTAAATCCATGAATCCGAGGTTGATCTTATGATGTTAAATTTTGATATAAGATGAATTTCAGTACAGTAAGAACCAAGATAAGGGTCTGTCAACAACATATTTTATTTAAGAACATGAAATCCACTTACTATTAGAATTCTTTATACAAAAAACATGCCGAACTAAATCGAAGATCAATAATAGCGGCACAATTATTTAGGAAAATTCGATTAAAAACAACCAGAATCTATACTTAAATAGCTGTCACGGGCATTACCTGCTCGGCAAGTCGGAATTAAGAATTTACTATTCTCACCTGTTGCCACGGTAGGCAGATTTACAGACTCGAGAACTGCATAAAATGAAAGCCCAAATACCATAATTTAGTCTAAAAAATACTTGACATCGGAAACTAAAGAGACCCAATAGCACAGAGAAAAGGATAAAAGACAACTATCATTCCTCATACAGTGAAATTCAATTTTACTGATGGCAATTTTGGCATGCTTAAATCTGTTGAAACTTTTAAGATAATATGCTCACCTGATACTCGAATGCTTCCAGGCGTTGGATAAATATATTTTCTTTAATCTTAAGTTATACAATGAAACTAAAAGCTACTTATTTGCTTTCTCTGTAACTAGTCCTCCTTGTCCTGTAGGAAGGTAATCAAGCTAAATCAAGGCAATTTCAAGCCACCCAATCTTCTATTAACCCTTTTATAGAACAAGCCAGGTTGCAGTTCAAGCCCAATACGAATTATAAGCACGAACTAGACCAGTTGCTATGGCTCACTGCCTATTTGCTAAGCATTCCATTTGCTTCCCTCAACGAACCCAGTTACAATTGAAGTTGACCACCCAGCATATGAGCCAGAACTAGTAGCTCCAATTCCAGTCCCAGATCCTGTCGATCCACCCGTTTCATAATCAGTTGATCCTACTGTTCCAAGTGAGGTTTACCCAGAACCCATTGATTCGCCCATTGAAGAAGCAGATCCTTCTGCAAAACCTATAGGGGCAGATCCAAAAATAATACATAAAGATACAAGTAGCTAAGTAGCGAAGTAAACAAAACAGCAAAAAATCTGAAATTAAAATCACTGTTCGAAACAGTATCCATCACAAAACTATAATGCTTAAAACGTAAATAGGGCACCCAATTTGGAAAAATGTGGCACTCAAGCTTGCTTGCTCTCTTTCGGTATGTTTTTGGAATAGACATTAACCAAAAATTCTTGTACAGGCATTCAGACAACTTTATAGAGTACCCAGATAGCAGAACAATGAATTTGCATATTTAATAGTGAGGAAAAGCAAAATTGTTTACATAAATGCTCAAATAGTAACAAACAGTATCACAAAAATCATTCTGTCACTTCCACGGAGGGTTTTGACAGTTAACTAACAACACATCTGCACCAGTCACTAAATGTTGCACTCTGAGACATGAAAATTACATATTGACAATTTTAGAGCAAATTCATAACCCTGCAGGGTACTGGATAAACAAAGAAGAAAAATTCCTTAACCCAGGAACGAGGGTTTTTCCCTCTGTAGCATGAAAAGACCCGAGATAACAGAGCAAGGGTTTGGCACCTGTACAATAGCAGAGACCCTGCTACAATTTGGCCCTTGAACCAACTAGAAGGGCGAATGTCGGTCCAGAAGAGGGAGAGACAAAGAAAATTACTTGTTCAAGTAACGGAAAGGTCATACATTGAAAAAATTAAAAGAAAATCGAGCAAAATAGTTACTGTAACCCTAAGGAGAATGAACTGCAGTTGTTCCACTGCAAAAGCAATCCATGCGTCGAGTCTAGAGTGTATGATAATGGCACACAAGCACATGGCTTGCATGCAATGCACGTGGTAAGGGAGAGAGAAAGTGGCTGGTCAAATGAAAAGTCTTCCGAGACAGATATCTGGCATCTAAATGATTAATTCCTTTTACGGCTTCGTGCTCTCTGACTAATACACGCATATATCGATTTAGCTAATTAAAAAAAATTATCCCACATTGAGACGATGAAACAGTGAAGCATAATCAAATTTGTAAATGTTAGAAGCAATGATGTATGGATTGAATGTTTTCCCACCATGTATAGCAAAACACTGAACAAATGCTTGAACATGCCATGCTGTTGGATGTGTTGTGGCAATGTTGATCAATGCATAGTGACGCGGATTACCAGAATGCAAACAAATCCCTTGGTTCTCTGAATATGTACCATTACCAAGAAACAGCCGAATCTCCTCGCCCGCTGAATATGTACCACCGCACAGTGTTGACAGGTCGACAAACTGGAGAATTAAGCTTTCAGTTGGTAACTGAACATCAAACTTTACGTCTCTCATCATGATGAAATTAAATAATTCTTGAGCTCATGTTATGTTTTCAATTGATTTTTTATTAAATGAGGGCTTACAGTATGACAGTAAACATGTGCACCTGTTCATAGTTTGGTTCCCTATCAAAGATTTTATTTAAAGTAGACTAAATTTCCTTGTCTCGTAAAGCGAGATGCTAATAATCCATTTACGAGATGAACCCATGTTAACTCAGCTTAGTTATTGTCCACGGGCTTTTAAGTGGCATAAATCAAGTCCATATTATTTTTAAAACATCAAAATTTATGGACACAGTTTCCCTTACAAAATACAGATTTTAACGTAAATGTTTTGAATCCCAGATATCTCATGTGCTTTGGTACTAATTGAACCTTGTAAGATTATTTTACTATTTTAATTATATTTTATTGTCAGATTTGAAGATTTCCTTTCAAAGGTGACGTTGGCTTGATTCATTCTGCTTAAGATGCATCTCTCAAAGGCAGCTTTTGAAGTCTCATGTTCCGGAAGGTCGAATACTTCAACACTTATATTGTCTTGCCCTCATCCCATTCTTTGCTCTCAGAGGTGGCAGGTGGCAGCGGAGAGAATCCTTTCCTGGCAAGAGTGGTCAAACATCAAAGATTGGTTTTTTCATATCTGTGTGTGGTCCAGGTCATGAAATATCCGGAACGTTAGGGACAGAAAAATCCATTCCATCCGGGAGGCAGGAATCTAGAACCACTGAACTTCCACTGGCCTTGATAGAGGTTTTAAAAGCATTAGAACTGCCGGTTTGAGGCACCGAACAACTTTAGGCAGGTAGCTGGCTTAGGGTTGGACTAGCTGCCCCGTAGCACCCTTGTTTTAATTTAATAAATTATATATATAAGTTTTTTGTAATTTATGAGGTGCTATAGTATTAGAAGGATATAGATATATATATATATATATATAAATATATATATATATATATATATATATATATATATAATATATATTTATATATATATCATCAAAAAAATATTTATGAAATATGGAAAATGTGACATGGAAATTAATCACAGATGACTAAAGCTTAGAGATAAAATCTACAAAATTTACATTTCAGAGCTAAAGAATGACAATACAATAAGGAATCTTATATTTAATTGAGAGGGGGGAGGTGAGGTGGTTTATCCAATATCTCTTAATGGCATTTATATTGAAGTGTTTTATAATGATTTTTTTGGAAGATGAAATGATTTTTTATATAATTGTGTATATGTTAGGCTTCCATATGCATATATTTATGTATTGTACTTCATCAATAGAAATAAAGACATTGAACCAGCACAAGGTATTGAATCTATAAAGCTATTAAACTTATTTGAATAGAGGAAATGATTATTCAATAACCATGTATGAGTTTTCCCTATGTATTTCCACATCCATATCGCATTCTAATGGAATTTCATTGATCATCATAAATCGAAGTTAGAGAATCAAAGAATCTTATCTTTTTCATAAAATGAGCTCCAAGAAAAATAACTGTGGTTAAACCTTTTTAATTCAAACTCAAGGAAAATCCTTTGTGGATGTTATTGTCATGCTAGGGTATGAGACCACTAGGGAGAAGAAGGTATGTCAATGCTTCTAAATCACGTTCGTCCTTACCAAACACTTCCAAAAGCAACCAAGAAAGTTAGTATTGGGTTCTTTATCCAATTTCTTAGTTAGAATAACACTTGGCACTCAATTTACTACCCCCATACAATATAAGAAGACATACCTTCTCCATTCTTTAGTCCTTGAGAGATGCTCTTTCTCTTTGTGCTATTTACTATGTACACTGTGAGCCCAAGTTCATTATCCACTTCTAGATTGCATCTCCAACCTTGTGTATCTTATTAAATAATAGTTTTATGCTTTCTTAGACAACCAAACAAGTCAATAATATAAATAGATTTAGAAGGATATCTATCTACTCCTTATTAATGCTCAATATCGCACATCCATCCATCTTTTATTCTCTCCATAGATCGTTTGAAGGATGCGATAAATTTCTCCTCATCAATACTCTTTTTTTCTCTTAATAAATCTCTTTTTTATTAAGCTACTCTCCACCATTCAATTTTTCATTAATGGATATGGGTGAATGGAAGAGAGGGAGGATCCTTCACTCACTTATTGAACCTATAAAGATATTCAACTTATTTTAGTAGAGGAAATGATTCTTCAATAACATTCTTCCACCAAAAATATATCATGTATGAGTTTTCCCTTTGTATTTCCACATCCATATTGCATTCTAATTGATTAAAAATAATAGCTCATTCACTCATAATTTCCATAATATGTTAATATAAATCTCACAATAAAGAATGGAATTTCATTGATCATCATAAACCGAAGTTAGAAAATCAAAGAATCTATCTTTTTCATAAAATGAGCTCCAAGAAAAATAAATGTGGTTAAACCTTTTTCATTCGAACTCAAGGAAAATCCTTTGTGGATGTTATTGTCATGCTAGGGTATGAGACCACTAGGGAGAAGAAGGTATGTCAATGCTTCTAAATCACATTCCTACTTACCAAACACGTCCAAAAGCAACCAAGAAAGTTAGTATTGGGTTCTTTATCCAATTTCTTAGCAAGCATAACACTTGGAACTCAATCTACTACCCCCATACAATATAAGAAGACATACCTTCTCCATTCTTTAGTCCTTGAGAGATGCTCTTCCTCTTTGTGCTATTTACTATGTACACTGTGAGCCCAAGTTCATTATCCACTTCTAGATTGCATCTCCAACCTTGTGTATCTTCTTAAATAATAGTTTTATGCTTTCTTAGACAACCAAACAAGTCAATAATATAAACAGATTTAGAAGGATATCTATCTACTCCTTATTAATGCTCAATATCGCACATCCATCCATCTTTTATTCTCTCCATAGATCGTTTGAAGGATGCGATAACTTTCTCCTCATCAATACCCTTTTCTTCTCTTAACAAATCTCTTTTTTCTTAAGCTACTCTCCACCATTCAATTTTTCATTAATGGATATGGGTGAATGGAAGAGAGGGAGGAGCCTTCACTCACTTATTGAACCTATAAAGATATTCAACGCATTTTAGTAGAGGAAATGATTCTTCAATAACATTCTTCCACCAAAAATATATCATGTATGAGTTTTCCCTTTATATTTCCACATCCATATCGCATTCTAATTGATTAAAAATATAGCTCATTCACTCATAATTTCCATAATATATTAATATAAATCTCATAATAAAGAATGGAATTTCATTGATCATCATAAACCAAAGTTAGAAAATCAAAGAATCTTATCTTTTTCATAAATGAGCTACAAGGAAAATAATTGTGGTTGAACCTTTTCCATTCGAACTCTAGGAAAATTCTTTGTGGATGTTATTTTCATGCTAGGGTATGAGACCACTAGGGAGAAGAAGGGTGGTAATGTTATTGCTTAAGATGCTCCTCATATGAGGTTCTAACTTCCCTCATAGCTAATGTCCTATGGATCCCAATATTTTGAATGTGGTGGTGATTAGAGTTGATGCAGAGATAATTCTTAGAGTGTGTTTAATTTCTAAAGAATTGATGTCTAATAGTCTCGCTATGCTTCCTACTGACCAAAAAATTAAGGAAGGAAGTCCTCCCACTCTCCTCTAACTTTACTGTAAATTTAATGTCATTAGTTAGATATTTAAGGTTCTTCAACAAATGTATGAGCTCTTCTCTTCCATGGGATCATTTCACATTAGTGTCATCCACTTATCTCTTCCAATTTGAAGTATTATGGTAGTATCTTAGGATTGAGATACACTAAATATATATTTATAAAAACAAAAACAAAAACAAAAACCACATATATCAATGAACTCATTTAGAAATTTTAATAAATCGATTTTAAATAAATTAATACACCTATGGACCCCAGGATTAAGTTTAGAAAGAATGAAGTGGGCTAGTTTATTATTATGACCTTGTACAAATCAATAATGAGGAATTGAATTTCTAGACCATTACTCAACTTGCTATCAATCATGACATTGGCACAATATCAAAAAATATGCAATATTGAAAGGGAAGTTAATGCAAGTCCGCTTAGAGAATATTATAATACATTAATAACATATGTGATTATGTGTGTTATCACTCAAGGAAAACCCTAGATGTAGGGAAAAACCCTAAGGTAACCTCAGAACCCCTTTTAGGTTGAAGCCAACCCTTCAACCTAGAGAGGGATATCTTCATAAAACTCAACTACCCTATGGTCATTGTAGTAGAATATTTTTGTGCAATTGAGTTCAAGTGGCTAGATTTAGGTCTAGGAATAAATTGGTTGGGTGATCTTCAAAACCATTGGGTGTGGATTCCAGCTATTAAACAAATGAGATCACAACTCCAATGAGAAGGTTGTACAAATCATGAAAGTCACAATTCCTTTGATTGTTTCAGAGATTTGGAAGAAAGATGACTGAAGGAAAACATAGTTTATAGATGACTAGAATAGCAAATATTACTGACTGATAATTTAAGAGAGGAGCATCAATGAAATCCAATCTCATAAACTAACATTCTCAGACATTGAAGAAGACAATTATATAACAGAGAAATACTGACAGGGAGAAGTAACACATGAATTTCCTACAAACTGCTCATTAAACACTGTGAATACATTCAAGATTTGCTCAAATATATTTGGACTACAAATGTTTTTCCAATAAAATCCAAACTTGTTTCAATATTCATAAACTGTTTATATAGTGCTTACATAATAGTTTGCAAAATAATAGTCATCACATAATTATAGAAACTGAGATATTCTGAATATATCTCAAGTTCATGTATGCAAAGATAAACTTAAAAATATTTTGTCTTTCCTAGAATAACTATAGGAAAATATGCTTGTATTTAGGCAAAAAGAAATATCTAGTCAACTACCTCCCTTAAAAGTAAAACAAGTCCCTAAATTGTAGTTTAATATTTCTGCTAGCATAACAGGTCCCTCTGCAACAATCCATCAACATTTCTCCTTTGTTTTTCTCGTTCTTCTTCAATTCTACTGGAAAATATTTAGCCTTCAAATTTGGAAATTGGTTCATTAATGTTGATCCTCTGCCTTGTAATCTAGAGTGGCTAAAGTTGTTTTCATAAAAACGTGTTGACTATCCATTCAATCTACCAACCCCTCTTTTCATGTGATTCAATAGCTTCCTACTCATATGCCTTCAATTCTCTATATGGTCTTATCAGAGAAGTTTCTGCCTTATTGTTTCATCGATACTCCTCAACCCCTTGCACTTTTCTCCTTTGGCCTTTGTTTTGTTATATAATTAGGCCAGTGACTATCGGCTTAATGCCATATTGGAGCCCCTTTATAACGTAACTTAATGTGAAGTTTTGGTTTTTTTCCTGGCTCCTTTTTCTTTAGCCTTACCCACATTTCTTCACCATAGGATCGAGGATGTGACCTACCGCTTAGCCTTGAGGTGCTAGGGCATTTTGTTCACTGCCAAGGGCTATTTTTCCTTTGCTAAGTGCTTAGAGCCCGAGTTTCTTTAAATTCCTCTCGACCATGTGCCAGCGCAATATCAGAGCCCCTCTCATCGGAAGTTTCCAATTGGAGGATTTGCTTTGGAGCTGCGATATTCCTCAACCTCCGATATGCGACCTCTGATATGATGTCATCATTCCACGTGGCATCTCAAGAGTGGTGATACATGTCACCCTGATTTTCCCCCTTAGGCCCCTCAAGATGCCAAAACTGCTTGCCACGTGTCCTTTCGTGCCACCACATCATGCTGACGTCAAATGTGACTGTAGCTTTATTAGAACCAATCATATGTTTCCATGTGTCCTACTAGAGGAGAGAGAAAAGGGTCCGTCCTCCTTTGGTTTTGTGATGAAATCCTTTTTTAACCTATATTGGTGTTCCCCAGCAATTTTAACACTATAAACATTCCCCGATGGTTTTAACACTATCGGAACATTTTCATATTGCACTTTTTAAAGTTTGTCACATTCTCTGATCCCCCGATTTATTGATTCGCCAATTCATCGATATGCTCTGGACCTCCAATCAGTGGATTGTTGATTAGACGGTATGTGATTGTTGGTATGCGATTGTTGATATGCTTAATTCTACAAAATGTAGAACCTTCGGACATGTGATTGTCGATGTGCCCTGGAGCTCTAATATGCCTTCCTTTCAAAGTCTTCAAACCCTTAAACTTCAACAAGGCATATCTTTTGATCCAGGAGTCCATTTTTGGACTTCCACATATCATTGGAAAGCTTGTTCAAATAAATTTCCAATGGAGAGGGTCCTATGTAGACTTTGAGTCTTTTTGTTGCTTGGAAAATGACTACAAACTTCTCTACTTATTTACTCAGATTTCCAAAAAATGTTGACAACCTTGCTATCAAGAAATTTTGCCTGTTTATTATAATTTTAAATATTGACACTACAATTGTTGACATTTTCCAAAGAATATTTTAAAAAATAGAAATGTTTATTATGATAACAGTGGGCTCCAGGGGGATGTTGTCGATCAATGATGGTAGAAAGAACCCCCCATAGACCAGTTGCCTCATCCATTACAAAATTTGTCTAAAACCAAAATTGACTGACAAATAGAACTTCATCTTTTTAAGAGATGATTTTATAGATTTTGAACTTGAAAGTAGAAAATACAACTGTTTCTAAAAAAAATCTTATTTTTCTGATGAATATCAGTAGAACCTTAGGGCCTTCGCTTCGGGCTTCAAGTTATTTAGAAAAGTCATCCACACCTGCAAAATACTTTTCAAAATATATGGATATGTACAATGAAACTTTAAAATCATCACGTGTTTAAGAAATATAATTCTTTAGGAAACACCCATTGACTAGACCTCCTGGTAAAGATTCTCCATGTGGACCTTCTAAGATGAAACTTTTTTTTCCACAGAAAGCTGCAATTTTTTATGGCCCTTTCCAAATGTTCTCAAACTTCTCGTGCTTACCTTTATCCTCGATGTGGCAATCCCATTTTAGAACTAGGCCTTGGCATTTGAAGTCATCCTCTTTGGTAAAATTCTTGGCTTCACTGCGACATCATTAGAATCAAATAATATTTCTAAAGGTCCTAAGCCTCTAGAAATCAAATTATTTTTTTTTTTCTCTGCAAAGGCTAATTCTATTAACTGAAAAGTAAAATAATTTTACGAGTTGAGGCCGCGGATGAAATTACCCAAGAGCCCTCAACCCAGCAAAACTGCCCCAGTATAGGGAGAACCTGGGAGAACCAGTTATAGAGAACTTGAGAACAGAAGTAGAAACTAGAGATTGACCAGCATAACATAAGAAGAGACCCGAAAGCAAAATAGAGATATTCCTTAGCTACCTAGAAGATCTTTGGAATGCCACTGTCTGAGAGGAATAACAGCACCATCTGCCTGTAGATACTGAACCGGAACTACCTTCAAAATTGCCTGAAGTTGATCATATGAAACATCAGCAAGACCAAAAAGAGTGGGCAAGCCCAGGTGGCTTTATTCAGCCATGTCCTCACTTGGAGGCTCCTCCCCTGGCTGACACGTAATGCCCGTCCACATATCATCGTTTCCTACTTTCTCGCCCTCTGTGAGCGTCGTGGGGAGATGAGTGGCATTGGAGTTACCTTCCCCATCAACTGGAACAATGGCTTCAAGAGGTAGAGTGGCAAGAGGAGCAATTCCCCTGTCGAGCATTTTTTTTGTGCGATTCTCCAGGCTTCCCTCAACCAACATCGACTCACTGCTTTGAGAAGGCTTGGACGCGACACAAATCACAGGTTGAAGCTGCTTTCCTTCTTCAGAGAGGATAATAGTAATATGAGCAGTGATCATTGGCCTGCTGAGATTGCTCTGTAACTTGAAGTGAGTGGTCTGAAACACACTGTTTGGAATTGGCCTATGAGTAGGGCTGAGAGGAGGCGAATCCACTAGAGAGGAGGGGATATTAACGAGATGCAGGGTAGGTTCCACCGAACAGCTAACCTTCGAACGCCTCTGGCTACCACGGCGCGCCCCGGAGCCACTCCTCATACTCTGGCGAACCATGATGAGATGAAGAAGGGAAGGCACAGTAAGACCAGGGGCAGTGTCGGCAGGGCAATAAGACTGCACAGGGAACCACTTCAATCGCACACGATGGGCCTGAGAGAACGAAGAGGGCAGCACAAATCGAACCTTAGGGAAAAAAGAGATCTTAACGCTAATTGCAAAGACTATCCTGCAGTCTAGACCCTTAGCATAACAAGACCTCATATGGGATAACGGGGTGTAGGAAGGAAGCTTGTCTCTGTGACCGGAGACCCACTTTCTACCAAGACCCGCAGCAAGCCTGAGCCTGGAGCATGAAGGCTGAGCACAAATTGTGGTAAGGATACACCAGGGCACCATAATTATAATGACCATTGCTTCTCCTTGGACAACGCGAGCCATTAAAATAGAAATCTTACCAAATCTACCTTTCTTAAGGTTATCCGTCTTGCGCCAGATGAAGTCCTAGGATGCCACGCTGATCTGTGGCTGGAAGTACCATGGCAATCCTTTAATCATTAAGGGCATTATATATCATTAATTTCACCTACATTTGGGTCTAGAAATCAAATTATTACTAATTTGAATAATTTCATTTCCTGCTACATCATTCAAATAGACTATTGTTTCAGAATTTTCATCTATAATTTCATTTTCATGCCTTTCTATTAGAGTGCTGAGGAATTCATTTGTTCCCTCTAGAAATCTCTTGATTTGTTGATCGTCTTCAAAAACCTTCCAATTCTTTGTATTATCTAGAATTGAAGGTCGGTGTCTAACATTTATCTCATATTTTTCATTTGAATACAACGGAGCTCTGAATGTACTAGTAGCCTTTTCCAAAGCATCTGCGATTCCATTCTTCTCTCTTGGCATCAACGAGATTTCATGTTCAGCAAAGAAGTTAGAAAACAAATCCCAAATTTCATTTCTATAAGCTCTCATTCTCAGATGCCTAGTTTGATAAACATATTTAACTTGGAATCTCAAAAAATGTGAACTTTCTATGCATTTTACTCTCGTAATAGATTTAAACCAATAACGAGAACTTCATACTCTTCTATGTTATTTGTACAATCGAACAACAATTTAAAAGAAGGAAATTGACTTATACAATCTAGTGAAAAAATCCACACACCTTCTCCTGAATGCTTCTCATATGTGGATCCATCAAAGTATAATTTCCAAACCACCCCTGAAGAAATTTGAACCTGTTCTTGTTGAATATCAATTTCATTTGCTACTGATGTTTCTCTCTCAAAATAGAAGTCGTTGAAAAAAATTGTGATCCTAGCTCTGTGTCTACCGCATATATTGGATGATTATTTGGTTCCATTCTGCTGCTCATCATATAGGCCATTTGAAATTCTTGGTATATCCTTTTCATTTCACCAAAAAATGGTATAGAAGCATAATTCATGTCCATCTGTAAAGTTCCTCCCAATCTTGGTGCCCAAGATCTGGATAACAACATTCCAAATCTAGCAGGAATTTCTGCTACTACTATATCCATTAAACACTTTTAATTGGGATCTGACCTAAGGTGACAACTAAATACCTAATCATCCCTAAGAATTTTACTTTTTTGGAATCAAAGGAGAACAAATCTTTATAGGGCCTAGTAATTTGAAGTCCTAGATAGTCCATGATTGATTTGAGCATGAGATTATGTGAGGCTCCAGAGTCTAACATTTTGTTATGAAGAATCATATCATACACATTTAGACCTACATAAAAAGGGGGCATGCCATCATTTTCACTTGTGACGTGTGTGCCAATTACAAATTCGGGAGCATCATCTAGGTTCAAAGAATCTTTTGAAATCATGTTGACTTGATCAATCTCTGAATCTTTAGTCATAGTGGAAATGATTTTCCTATATTGCTCATTTCTTAAAATTTCAGCAAAAGGAATGGACACTTTCAACTTACTAATTTCAGGCTCCAAACTAAAAGTTGACTATAATTTTTCTTCATCTTTGGTCTCCTTTCTTTCTTCTTTCGAATTGTCCTTCTTTGGCTCCTCTAGCCTCTTCAGTATCTATTTTCTGGGTTCAGCTTATTGTTCAATTGTTGTCTTTTGTGGTGGACCTTTCATAGGAACATTCTAGTTTATGAGGTTGTACTATCTTTGAAAACCTGATACCGCATTATTGTACCCCTGCTGATAGACAACTGAATCGCAGAGATGAGCACTGTCTTTTTCTCTCGAGCATCTAGTAGAAAGGTCATGTTATTCTTTTGTGGCAAAAACTTGGGTCTCCTCGTCATCGAAGCACTCAATCTATGGTCTTCTCATACAAATATCATATCATACATATTACACAAAAAAATATCATACCGTGAAGTTATATTGTCATACAAATACACACTCATTTTCAAACTTCATTGAATATGTTAGGCATATGTTTACTCATCCTTTAAGTTTCAATATAAATTTTAAATACTATAATTTTAAATTTTAAAAGGTAAAATTCTATATAAACATTTATTTTTTTTATAGGTAGTTGAGTATTTTAAACATTTTCATAAAATTTAATTTGTGTATTACCATATCTTGTCACAATTGTCTGGATTGTTAATATTTATATAATTAGCACAGATCTATTTTAACTTTGAATTTTCCAAACACCGAGAGGGATTAAATCCATGAAGATACAAATATATTTTAAGTGCAAAACTTAAAGAAAGTTTTGCACCTCAATAGATTTGATTCCTCGCAACTCTTCAGAGATATGAAGTTAGGATGAACCTATGTTGGTTTTGAACAACACACTAATAAAATTATTCAACTATAAGAATTTTTTTTATTTTCACTTGTTTTGTATAATATTTAGAATTTTTTTTTATTAATATTTTGTTTTAAATGGTACATATATAATTTTTTTTGTTATTAATATTTTTTAAAATGCTACATGCCAACTTTACATTAAACATTGAATGAATTACAAATCTCTATCATAAATTGAATTAGAAAGCAATTAGTAATTGAATAAGAACTCTCTCTCCATCCAATGATAAAATATTTGTTTTTCTATTAATATATTTTTGTTCTAAATGTTACATGTTAACTAAAGAATGAATTACACATAATGTATTATCAATAATATTATGTTTACATGTTATGTAGCCAAGAAATTACACATCCCTCTCATACTAAAAAGTAAATTATTATTTTTATTTTCAATTATTTTAGCTCTCTATATAAAGTTTGATGTAAAATTAAGGTGGAAATTGAAGTATTATTGTTGGATGACCCCATGACCTGTGGGGACCAAACCTCCCCACCTAACCATTGGACCACATCCTCGAGACTAAAATTAAGCATTTTATTTATGGTAGACATTTGTTCTTTTGTTAATAGTATTTTTTAATTTGTTAATGTAATTATTATTTTATTATTTTTAATGTAACAACACATACAACATTTCCCTCATACTAGATAGTAGAGAACCTCTTACCTCTCGATCTACCAAGCACCATCAAGTGGGATCAAATCTATCAAAATACAAATTCAAAACTTGAGGAAAGGTTTGCACCTGAATATATTAAATTCCTCTCATCTCTTCATAGATATGAATTTAATATAGATCTATGTTGGTTTTAAACAACACACTAACAAAAAATTTAACTGTAATGATAAACCCATATGATTATGAAAACGGTTACTTAATGTAGGGTTATGGGGTTACATAGTTACGGAATGAGGGTAAAATGATGGAAATGAAGGTGAAAGCACGGTGAAAGTGGATGACATTTTGGAGGCCCAATGTACCTCCCAACTGAAGATGTTGCATTTCCACATGCAACTATTGCATTGATTCCCTTAATCATAAGTTGAAATTCTTGAAATGTTTTGCTTCTATATGAGCTTTGTCTTTGCATTGATTCTCTTTTAACTTTGCATAATCATATCATTTTTCTTTTTGCAAAGTGTACTTTGAAATACATTTGATTGCAACATATATTTTTAATGGTTGGTTCTTGTGTGACAACCAAAATCTATGAGTATTGGTTCTTGTGTAACAATACTTTTCTTATTTTTGTTGCATCAAAATACTTGAAAACATGAAACTTTTCAAGTCTCATAGTGATTGCCATCCATTTGATGTGCTCATCAATTGATCATTGCAAACCATATAAACTTTTTGAATAAAAAATGTAATAATAGCTGATTGGGAAAAATATGTTGGTTGGGATGAAATCAAATGTGACATGTGGCATGAAATATGAATATCCCTTCCCCCCAACTTAAGGTGTTTTCAATTTTTGGCAAATCAAAAAGGGAATATGAATGTGATGAGCGATTTTCCCAAATCACAATTTTATCATTTAAGGAATTACATGATTAAAGATTAGAAAATTGCATACCTTCACTTACCTGAAAAGTGGACAAGCTATGTGTCAGGTCAATTTACTAAGTAAACTAATGCAGGTGTTTTACTTGTCAATCCGGGTTTGTAGACTTGGAAGCACGTCCAAAGTATAAGGATTTTAGGTAAAGTCAATTTTGGAAGGCAAGGCTCAAAGGTTAAGGGAAATGCATATTAAAAATAAGTTCTAATTTTAAATAAACTAAAAAGTCTTTGATTCAAGATGCAGTAAGCGAAGGAAGAGGCTCCTAACTTAGGAGGTCCTGGTTGTCATTCTCCACAATATTGTCCTCAAGAAGAGAAACTAAAGAGCATCAGTTTGTGATCTATAGAAAGCAAGAGAAGAGGCTCCTAACTTAGGAGTTCCTAGTTTTCCTTCCTCATGGTTCTACTCCAACAACATTACCATTGCATCAAATCATAAACTGGAATTCAAGAAATGCAAAAGGATTATTTTTAGTTTTGATTCATAATTTGATAGAAAGAGAATTTAACTTAAATCCTTGGTTCTCCTTTCATATAGAAATTAGATTTTAAACCAAAATCATCCAAAAATCATAACACATCTAAGTAATTGAATCATAAAACTGAAACAAGAAATACTGAATCAAAATTATGCTAATTTATACAAAATTTAACCAAAGTGTACTTACCTTGGTATGGGGGCCTTCCAACCTTTCATTGTACACCTGAAGAACTCTTTAGCTATAACTAACATAATAAAGCATCCACAACATGAACAACAAATAGAACAGTAGAAATGATTCTTCAAATTATCTCAAAAGTCTCCAATAATCTTAATACAAAATTACACACACTTGAATGGTCCATAAACTTTATTTAAATAATAAAATCATAAAAAAACTGCTATAATGGCTATAACAGCTATCAATCCTAATCCATACATACAGGTCGAACTCATCAAGTCTGGTTCACAAAATCAGGAAATGTCCCACAAAATAATAAATCTACTCCTTTTTACACCATTAGTCTCACTATAGCAAGCAACATAAGAGATGATAGTGGTCTTTGTCGTTGCACCTATACTTCCCCTCATAGCCACTGAATGCTTGAAGGGAAAGTGGCGTGGCAACCTTGGAACTTCAAGGGAATTTCTTGAAGGGCAAGACCAAATTGGCACCCTTGGCATCATAAATAAATTGTTGGGTGTGTGTTGTGACCATCAACAACCCCCCTTTTTATTAGTGTTAGCAACAACATTAATAAATGGGGACCCTTCTAAAAGATCAAAACTTAGCACTTAAGATTGCCTTTTTGTTTTCAATAAAACATGATATCAAAGCAAAACTCCCAACAATATGAATTCCTATCTTTTCACGCTTCTCGCCGCCGCATGATGAAACAAATGGTTGTTAAAGATAATAGGTTTCGCGATATCGCGATTTGCGATATTGCGAAGCAAATCGCAAAATTGCAAAATTGAAAATCTGAGGGCTCAGAGTTCCATAACATTACTTTCTGTCATTTGATGCAGAGTTATGAGCATTAAATGTTAGCTTAACGGTCCATTGATAGTATTTATTAAAAACGAATCAGATATGGTTTAAAGGACCATCTCACGTAAGGTGATATCTTTGATATGATTTTAAAAATTAAAAGCTTTCTCGTCACCTTATTATTGTTCATTATTCACCATCATCCTTATCATCTCTTTGTTCTCTGCTTACAATTTTCAGGAGCAGTACGCAGAACCACATGCAAAGCATCATGGGAAAGAGAGGCAAAGCTCCCACATCTAAAAAATCGGAGATGACTCCATTATTTATAGACACCACTTGTACCAAGGAAGCAGGGATATCTACTTGGGAAGGCATGTACCGACTGTTAGAAGAAGAAAACCTGAAAGTTATGAAGGTTACATTTACGACAGGTGGGCATGGGTCATCTGAAGCATCACTAATAAAGCTTGATGCTCGTTTCTCCACCGTATTGTAGCGAGGCCAAAGATACTCCCTTACACAGATATGGTAAAATGGATTATAGAACATGCTGATATATCCGATAGGAAATTCAAGACACGGAACCAGGAGGCCATGGGGTCATTTACCCCAAGTAATTTGAGGTGTATGTATCACCTGCCAGAACCACCGGCCAGTTATAACAAACAGTTTTTGAAAATTTCGCCAAAGAGAACGAGGATTTGGAAAACTGCACAAAACGTTGGTCTAGGAAGGAGGAACCATAAAAGAAGGATAAAAATGGTATGTATGCCACTGGCTCCCTCTCTTCTCCCTATTGTTTTGCCGCTGCAATGTTGTGTAGACTATTTGGGAAGCCAGATATCAATAAGTTTTCATCAGAATGGTTGCCTTTATTGGATGCAGCCACCAATGCCACCATAATGGATTGAGCCCAAATTTTATCAGATAATATAGCTTCTACTATTTTAAGTTATCGAACTAAAAGAAGTTTTGTTCAAAGATTTTACCCTCCATTCTTTTTAGCTGCCTACGTCATGGATGCCATTTGTTTCGTCTCTGATTTCCCTATCATAGGGAGGAAATGGACAGTACAGAACCCTCTACCTATTCAGATTTATCACAAATAACTGTGGGAATCCAATTTCATCCCACTTTTCTACAAGATTTGTCATGGAGTGATGCTTTCTATTCATAAAATTCTATATAACAAAGATGCCCCAAGATTCTCCCCAGAAGCTGAAATTGACATTCTCACTGTGGGAAGGTGGTTCAGGGAGGAGTTATTCACATACATTAGGGTATTTGGGAGCATTGCTTCACCTCACATACTTCCTCTATATGTCCCCAACAAACTAATGGCCCGAGAAATAGCTTACCAGACCTGTGGTATTGGGGGAATGAGCAGAGAACTCAAGGATTCTAAGAAGGCCATTTGGCCTCAATTCCTTGTAGCCTGTGGGGCTTTTGTATTATTTGATTTAGGGCATGATTTTAAAGAGATTGATAATATGCTATGTTTATAGCTACCCAAGTTCCTAGGCAGGCAGTACGATCCCTTTGATGTTATAAAAAATTTTACAACGATGGTCAAAATAAAAGTGTTTACTAAAGAAGACGATGTCTTTGAGCAGAAGAGCACTTTCAGAGAGATTCTACATATGGCGCAACTTCAGTTTGACCAAGGAAAACTTCAAGAGTTTAACCATTACAGAGAACAAAGGTTGTCAAATGTCCCATTAGACAAATTGTGCATTGAACCAATAAGGGAGCCCACTCCCAGTATTAGCATAAGTTTAAGTTCAGGAGAAGAGAAGTCTAAATCAAAGTCCGAGAGGGAATCAGATGAAAATTCTGATAAGAGGTCAAAGAGTGAACACAGCAAAAGTGAAGGGTCAATCAGAGATACAGCTCAGTCCACAGAGAAGCATAATCAGCAGGTTTTGTCCCCGAAATAGGCCAAGACTCCCGCTCCCCTTGCAAAGCCAACAAAGCCAATTATAGTAGATCTAGAAAAGGAGTGGGAGAATTTTAATGATCTAATCAACACCGAGGAACAGAGTATAGAACCACTGATTAACACAGGGGAGATAGCCACATAGATGATAATAGAAGAGGCTATTAATACTCAAGACACAGAGCATATTCCTGGTGCTCTGTCATCTGAAATTGTACTGAAAATAGAGGAGATTCCTCCTCTGGATGTATTTTATAGCCCGCAACATAAGGTTGTTGTCAGGAGACAAAGGAAGAAATAAAAAAGAGATATTGTACTCTCCCCAGAGGCTGAACCTTTGGATGTCCTGTGGCAAGACCCAACTACTGATCCATCGAAAAACCTAACTAGGCTCTCTCAAATTGTAGGGGCATATGATTCTGCAACAATTGATAAAGCAACTAAAGTTCAAATGCTCTTAAAATAAAAGGAGGATAATATCCTATTTTTGGAACAGTAGCCACAGCAGGCCAGCATCAGCTGAGAATCAGAGATACAATTGGCAAAGCTCCAATAGGGATTCCAGCAAATGCAATTGAACTATCAAAGCAGTCTCGCCAATAAAGAAGAACAATTACAGACCATGATAGTATTGCATAAGGATGATCCTAAAATTCAAGAATTCATCACAGAAGCCCTTGCCCTCAATGACCAACTCTTACAACAGGAAGAAACACTCTGCCAAATGATCTTGCAATGGAATTCCCATTGCGGAAAAAAGCGATAACATTACAAATCAAGTCGTAGATTTATGACTTGATTATGATTCAGTTTTTAATAAAGTTTTTGACTTTTTGAATTGGCAGAAATCAGAGGAAGGACAAAGAGCAGAATTTCCAAGGATTGATGAATCTCATAAAGAAATATTATTTTCGAAATGGGATGCATAGTTCAAGGAAGCAGAGCAAGCGATGGAGGAAGCAGCAGAAGCATCAAACAATGTCATCGACTGCATCAACGAAAATATGCACACAACAAATTTAATATTAGGGACCACTCCAGGATTCCTCCCAAAGGCACAGCAGCTTCAAACTAGATGGAAGCAAATGGCAGAGGAAAAGGCAGAGTCAATTAAACAGATAAGCAAGTTAAACTAGGATACTTACTGGCAGTTCCTGGTAAAACCACATAGCCAGTGGATGACTCTGAAATGCATCATAATGTCCGCCGAGAAGATAGCGTCAGCACTTGCCAATTCTGTATTCATAGGACAATTAAGATCTGAGGTCAGCCAACCGATGCTCTTGAAGCCCATGTTGGATATTTGTAACTTAAAAGAACAGATGTATGATTTAGCATAGATACAGTTTTAGTTTGATTTTAGTTCATTTTTTCTTAAAATGAGGAAGATGGGTTGAACCTCCTCAACTATTTTTCTAATATTTATTTTTAGTTTTCATTAGAGTAGTCTCATGCATTTAGAGAGTGGTTCAGAAATTTATCAAAAACAATTCTTTAGAACGTGCAGTTTTCCCCCCACTAAGGAGGTTTTGATAAATGAATGGAATGAGATGTTTGCATTATGGCACTGGTTTGGCACTATGACACAGGTGTTGTCCTTGATGGCAACTCACTCAGATGGTAGATCATTGTTCAGTTCTCAGAATGAAGGAAAAAGAGGTATACGCAGGTTCCCTTTGACGAAGTCGCGTATACGCGCGAGATTTCCCATCAAAAGTCATGTATGCGTATGCACGCACTTTCATGCACGGAAAAGTGCGTACATGTGGGAAAAGTTATTTTAGTCCATAGTATTTGGACCTACGGTTTTGGACCATGGTATCTCGTCCAAAGTATTAAACCCAGGTATTGCATCCCAAGTATTGGTTCTAAATGGTTTTGGACCATGGTATTGAGTAAGGCCTAAGATTATAAAAGAGGAAGGAGATCTTTGGGCAAGGGTATTCACTGAAATATTGAATATCTTATGAAAGGCAAGATCTAGAACATTGGTCATTGGGTTATGGTGTATAGCTAGATCTGAATCAAGGAGGAACCTAAGCGCAAGGAAAAGGATAAGTTCTATTGATGGGTCAAGATCCTAAGGCTTGAATATTAGTATCTTTGTGTGATTTTGATTTGCTATATTTGGCGCATGACTTGATCTATAAATCTGATAATCTGGGTATAACTGATGTCTGAATAAGTGAAAAGGATAAATTATCTTTTATAGATCTGTACGTAAGTTCGGCGAAGCAAAGGCACGTATACACGCTGGTTCGGTAATTCAGCGTATACACTGGTTGGCCTTATTTTAGAAGCGTATGCATGTAGGTGGTACACATTGAAGTAGTGTACGTCTCTTGAAATATGTTTTGGCTACTTCTGTTTATCGCTGAAGTGTTCTGGGTTCAGAATTGGTGTCTGGTTACTGTTACTGTTTTCTGGGTACAGCATTCAGAGAGGTGACTATTCGATTCAGTTTTGTTTGGTGCAAAGGAGATTGGTTGATGCAGATATACTTGATGTTTGATTGATGTTATTCATGGATCCAGTATGAAAATTTATGAAACGTGGTCCCTAGAAGAAAAAGAGAAGGTTGTAGCCTTCTGTGGGTCAACGCCTACGTACTAGTACCTCAGCTAGTACAAGAGCTAAGGGGGTTGTAGCTCCCTTCCAGGAGAAGCTGGAGAACAAGAGAAGGTAGTAGCCTTCTACAAGTAGCAGCCTACGTACTGGTATAAGACTGCACCAGTACAGAAACATTGTAAAAAGAATTTTCTAATTAAAAGAAGATAGAGATGAATTAAAACAGGTGGTTTTCACCCACAATGGGTTTCCACCTTATATCTTGTGTTCTTATGTGTGACTACCTATTATGTTTTACTGTTCCTAGTTACTATTTATATGGTTTGATGCACAGAATAATGATCAACATCTGAAGAATAATTTAATTTACAAGTTTGTTGGTTATATGCTGGTTTCCTTAATTGTAGTTGCGTACATACGCGGTTTTCACTAACTGAAGTAGCGTATACAAATATGATTGTGGAATGAAAAATAATTGACTTGATAATACTGATTCACCCCCCCCCCCCCCCC